>MU589826.1:4590605-4626811 GCA_024362625.1 Silurus asotus
CACACACACACACACACACACACACACACACACACACACACACACAATCACAGATACCTTATAATGTTTGTCACAAGAGGCTACTTTGCCAGCATATTATTCTGTAGATACTGAACAGGCAAAAACAGCCTGGTGTTCATTTGAAACATATAGAAGTAGAATTAGTAGATTTCCGTGACAGATCACTGGACAAGTAGAACTTTTAGAAGGGATGTGTATCTTGTATACTTTGCATATTTCTATAAAATAATAGTGAAGACAGTGTATCAGTGTTTTCTTATCAGCGTCTCTGCATCTGGATAGTTAATTTCTCCAATCATTCAGCTAAAAATCTTTTGTCATGCCTCTTGTAAAACTTGCAAAAGCTCTTGGCTAGTTGAAGCTTTCTCTCTTTTCATCCCAAAGCAGTTCAATAGGATTTTGGTGCGGTGACTGGGCAGGCATTTCCATGATTAGATAACACTTCAGCCGATGGTTTGCTCGCTGAATAGCTTACAGAGCTTGGATTAATTCTTCAGATCATTGTTTTGTTGTATGATGTAGTTGATTACAATTAGCTGCAGTCCAAATGAAATTGCATGGTGTTGAGGTATGGAATGGTAGCCATGTTAGATTAGTATTTCTTTTACCCTGAATAAGTCTCCAACCTTCCCTGCTCTAAAACAACCCCAATCTATTAAGCTTCCTCCTCCATGTTTAACCGTGGCTGTGAGGCAGTCTGCTAAGACCTTCTCTCCTGTTTTCTGTTTTACACAAGTTCTTCTGTTAGAGAAAAACTAATCTGTCTACAGAACATTCTTAATAGGTAATAATTGTCCAATTCTTCTGCATTTTTGCCTTTTTGTTGCATATGTTGTTGCAGATATGAGTATGTATGCATGGCACACTGGACTGACATCCTATTCAGCATGTATCCCCAACCACACAGTGGCTGATATTTACTAGTCAACAATAGCATATATGGAAGAATCTTTCAATTTGGAGTGTCTAAAATACCTAAGAAGTCTAACGTGGTTCTAGCCAAAAGTCTTACAGCTACCATCATCATATTTCTCATCTTAATTCCACTAGATCACTAGCAAAGTTTCAGACAAGCACATCCTAAAAACAGATATAATGACATCACACAGCAGCAGGACTTCACACGTAGAACCAGCTGTGCTCACTGCGTTTTTACAAGAACGAAAAAAGAGCAAAGAAGAAATCCCGTCCCCACACAAGTGTGAACTTTCATGGAAAAGTAAACAATTCTCATTCTGAAGCCCTGCAGATTAGCTGGACAAATTCAACTTTCCATGAACATTAGTAAAGAAGCACTGCATTACATTACACCAAGGGGAACAGCTTATGCTAATATAGTAAGTACATACTATGTCAATGTTGCATACCAATTGTATTTTGGCACTTAAATCCTAGCTCCTTTCAGAGCTCATCAATATATAATCAACCAGAATCTTTATAGACTCCACCAGTGCAGATAATCAGTTCAGGATACTCACGCAACTCTTACAGAGTACCCTACTACTAATGTTAGATGCTACAACAATAAGCACAGAAGTCATCATTCACTTAAAGAAAAATCCCCTTACAAAGACACAAGTGACTTATATCCAAATACCCTTTGTATTACCATTGTGTTAGGGTTGCCATGGCAGCAAAAACACATTTCTCCTGGTCTGAACACCACATAATAACCACTGCCTTCACAATGTAGAGAAGTGAACATACCAGTCTATTTTGAAAAAAGTACTCAGTAAGGCCAAAACTCACAGACTGCACCAATCCACGCTTTAATACTACCCCTGCAAGGTCATATTTCCGAGGACATCGCTTGTCCCATGCTGAGAGCTAGGCCATGGAAGAGTGCACATGAGATGAAAGGAATAAATAAGGCCTGGTATTTTTTTTATTTTTTATCATTCTTCCTTATTCACAAAGAATGTAGGGTGTCAGTCCCTGCAGTGATTGTGGCCTTAACCAAATTGTAGTCTCTTGTGGCTTCAGCCTTAGAACACCAAGGATCTGTGGGAGTGGAAATTCTTATTCCCACTATGAATGTTTGCTCATACCATACATATTCCCTTTTAGCATACCAAGGATGCAGGTCCTAAAAAAACTCCATGGGTGTTCACCAGAGAGGTAAACTTGAATTCCAAGTATTTAGAGTGTCCTCATATATGGTATATATACGTATATATAAACTATAATTGTTTTTATATATACATAAAATATAAATTTTTTATTATAGTGATTACATTTAAATTCATTTTATTTGATTATATTAAATCAAATAAAAGGAGGTAGAGTGAGTGAGTAGCCACAGTTACACTGCACTAACTCAAGTTTTTCTTTTATTCCCCTGGAATTGTGCATATTTTCAAGTTTAATAATTATAACAAAATGCAATTAAAGTGTGATGTGGAGACTAAAGAAACTTGCGATCCACCACTTAATACTTTCCTAAGGGAAACACTGATTGTAACTAGCTTGCGCACAAAAAAAGGATTTCCTTCACCGAATGTACCAAATCAGAAGCGAAAACCAAAAATATGTGTACCGCTACATCTCCATGTATATATATATATATATATACTTGAGTATTTGACTCATATTAGATGTAGACTCAAAGATGCACTAGTCCTCAACACTAAGGCACATTTTAGTGAAAGCCAAAAACATAAATCTAATCGTATACCTCAACACTGCATTAACCAACAGCAACATGCCGAAACTGAACAGGCTAACAAGTTGGTAAAATAAAAAGACACAGTGGTAAAGCAAAAAGGTATGCTCGTGTCACCAAGTAGAAGATTCATTAATAGTCATTTGACACACAAAATAAAAGTTATTTTAGATATAAAAGTATATTCAGAACTGACTTAATGATGCACCTCTCAGTCTCAGAAAGGGGCCAATTTTATATATATATATATAAAAGCTGTTTCTTAAAGTGTTTGAAATTTATTCTAGCTCTTTTTGGACTGAAAATGAGGCCAGCGATGCTAAAAAAGTTGCTCACGTGCAGCAGATGTGGGTAGGGGAGTGCCGAACCCTTAGGAAAGCTTTAGCAGAGGTGCAAAACTCAATTGGTAAATCTAATTGTCAATTGTGAAAAGAATATATTTGAAATCATAAATGTAGTTGAGTAGAGAGTAAAAGTTAGTTGCATCTTTGATATACAGTAAAACTAGAAAGTAGGCAAAAAATTACAGTAACGAAGTACATTTACTCAAATTCTTGTGGTAAAGTTTTAATAATTCCTTGCCTTAATAATAATAATAATAATAATAATAATAATAATAATAATAATAATAATAATAATAATAATAATAATAATAATAATAATAATAATAATAATAATAATAATAATAATAATAATAATAATAATAATAATAATAATAATAATAATAATAATAATAATAATAATAATAATAATAATAATAATAATAATAATAATAATAATAATAATAATAATAATAATAATAATAATAATAATAATAATAATAATAATAATAATAATAATAATAATAATAATAATAATAATAATAATAATAATAATAATAATAATAATAATAATAATAATAATAATAATAATAATAATAATAATAATAATAATAATAATAATAATAATAATAATAATAATAATAATAATAATAATAATAATAATAATAATAATAATAATAATAATAATAATAATAATAATAATAATAATAATAATAATAATAATAATAATAATAATAATAATAATAATAATAATAATAATAATAATAATAATAATAATAATAATAATAATAATAATAATAATAATAATAATAATAATAATAATAATAATAATAATTGCCTTAATAATAATAATAATAATAATAATAATAATAATAATAATAATAGTAATAATAATAATAGTAATAATAATAATGCCTTGTTCACTCAAGATCTAACTCACACCTGCATTCACACACACACACACACACACACACTTGGTGAGTGCTGGGAGAGGAACCATAAATACAGGAAACACAATAGAACTTTTTTTATTAGGGAAAAAAAATTATAATACTACTTAGATTAAAAAATAAACACCACTAAGCTAGAAACATAATTGCCCACAGGTAATCTCGTTTTCTACATTTCCCTAAGATCTCATTTAGGCCTCTAGCTGCCAGACAAATTCGGAACAAGACAGATCCTCTAGCATTTCCTAATGAGATCATAGATGAATGTTGTATATCCTACAATTTTAGTAACAGCAAAGGGGGAGTAACACAAATGGGATTTAAATCCTAAACAAGTCGGTAATCAAATGTCATCCGTTACCTAGCAACCAGACTGCGGCACGATGTTCAGTGGAAGCCTACTTTACTAATAAACATCTATCTCTTTTTTTTAAATGGATTTCGATCATTTTTTTAAATCATTTTGATTATTTAGTGTCTAGTTTCACAGCCTGAAAGTTGTTAACAAAAGTAGCACCATTACACTCATCATGCTACACTGTTGGCTATTGAACAAGACCCACACTATGTCTCCAGCCAAGTACCTAAGAGTAGAAAGTAAACTATTAATAAAGTTGAGACACTATTAGGGTTATTCTTACTTGAGGACACTTTTGAAGAGATTCTGGCAAATTAGGATGCTTCTGTAATCCTCTTTCCCTATCTGGAGGAAAAGATAAGATCTTGAGTTTAGGGAACTGCTAATCTGCAATTGCTATTGTCTTATTTAAGATCTGCTAAAACAGATAAGATAACGAGAGAGAAAGATTGCCAAAAGTGCCTTTTTTGTGGCACTATAGACAGACACTAATGTCCCATAATGTGCAGGATGGATTTATAATATAAATTAAAAAATGTATTGTTTAAAAAGCATCTCAAAACATAAAATGAATAGCAAATGCTGTCTTTTCAACCTACAGCAGTTATTTAGTTGCATGCCTCCATTTCAAGGTTTCCTCTTCATAACATCTCAGGGAGTTTTTCCTTGCCACAACTGAAACTTTAAGTTGGAATGTATACGTTCAGGGCCTAAAAGTTTGTTCCTTTAAGCCTTAAATGAACAGAAATATAGGCACTAAACTTATACACTTCAACTTCATAACCTCTATATCTCTGTAAAGCTACTTTGGGACAATATCCATTTTTAAAAGTGCTATACATATAAAGCTGAATTTGATTTCATTGTGTAGTGGGGTCTTATCTTGATGAACAAAGGTTTTTGGACACATGACCATAAGATTTGTATGATATTTCTTAACATACCATTTAGCATTTAGTCCCCATTTGCTGTCATAATAACCTCCACTCTTCTAGGAAGGTGTTCCACTAGATATCTTGTGTATTTGTGGAGATTTGTATTCATTTAGCCACACAGGTATTAGTAGAGTCATCTACTGATGTAGGGGGAGGGGAGGATTTCTGGGGTGCCACTCCGAATCATCCCACAGGTGTTTAATTTGGTTGAGTTTAGAGCTCTATTGCAGGCCATATAAGATCTTCCACTATAAGCCATGTAAACTGAATCTTCATGGAGCTGGCATTTTCATGCTGGACAATTCTAGTTCAATGGAAGGAAACATTTATTAATGCCATATGCAAATCCAATACAGTTGTGTGACTATAAGTTTATGAAAACATTTTGGGAAAGAACCACATATGGCTGGAAAAGTCAGGTTTCCCAATGCTTTCATCCATATATTGTATCTCAGCGTCTTGGTGCCAAAGCAGACCGAAGGTTTAACATTGAAATAAAAACTACTTCTTGTGGTCGATCTAAACAGAAAATTGCAAAGCCCAGGTTGTTTTGTTACAGAAGAAACAGAAGGTAAAGATGCTCTATTACATGAGTGTAAAATCGAAACAATTTGCAATTGATTCTCATTAATCGTAATCGCTGGCAAATGTTTGTTGTGTAAGAGGAACACTAGCGAGAACACTATACTGTCATAAACAGTCATTCTCTCTTTCTCTAAAAAAAAGAAAAGCCAAAAAAGCACAAACTCCTCTGTGACAATTACAGTGTGCTGACACTGAAGACTCCTTACATAAACCCACCATGTCAGTTTGACTTCTTACTTCGTTAATGTGTAACTAAGAAGAAAATACGTTTTTTAATTTTTTGATTAATATTCTTAGAGAGTGTAGAGCTTCCATGTGACATCTGTCTACATGGAAGTTCTCATAACCTCCAAGCCTTATTTCAGCATTAACCTGTTATATTGAATAGTTGAATAATATAGCTTTTTTTATTTCTTTTTTTTCGTATGCTTTGACTTTCTTCTGTGTATGTGTGTGTGTGTGTGTGTGTCCTCAGGCATTGGGAACATACTGACTGTCTGACAGCTCTACCAATTCCAAACTGCTGAATAATCAGCATATGTTCAATTTAAACACACACTGACAGCCTGAGGAGACAGAATGTAGGAATAGGGGGAGGGGGTGTTAGAATAGTGGTGGTGGTGCTGGTGGTGGACTGGTCTGTGTGTGTATGTGTGTGTGTGTGTGTGTGTGTGTGTGTTTGGAGTGCGTGTCTTTCTTCCGTGACCTTCTCTGTGTTTTACTTGATTACATATTCATACTTTCCATCTCTACCACTTTCTTTTCTTATTCTCTTTTTTATTTTCTTTATTTTTAGTCGCATTTGTAGACATCTGCTACAAAACCAGAAGGCATCCAAAAAATGAGTTAAAGGTCATCTTCATCTCATACTGAACCAAAATGTCTTTTGGTGGAGATGAAAAGAGCTTAAACACTGATTGATATCTATTAAAATAATCATGAGCCCAAAATATTCTTTTCAACTTCTTTTCAAAAAATCACACAAAAAAAGCCGCAGGTGTTGTGGCAAATTAGAGTCAGGAGTTCTTCCATCATTTATTCCTCTCAGAATGTTCAGATTTTTGCTGAGCTGATGCTTAACTGTATGTTGGTGATAAGTAGAAACCACAAGTGGCAATCAAAACGGGTTTAAAACAGAGCACATGCCTGACCCTGATTGGTGCTTTGCTGTGTAATTGACCAGTTAAGTTTTTATCCACTCATAAGTAAAAAGGAATGACCGATTTCACAAAATTTAGTTGAGTAAAAAGTAAGAGGTTTGACTTTGAAATGAAATGAAGTTAAAGTAAAAGTCTCCACAAATAGAAATACTTCAGAAAGGTCTCTTTTTATTACAATTTAATTACAATCAATTTGTTACTGTCCATCACTGCTGCATGTCCATCAATCCTTGACCAATCCGGGTACAAGGGGAACAAAAAATGTAGTTGAGCTAGCTAAATAAGTAAGGTTTTTAGTAAAAAGCTTAGAATTGTACAAAATCTTGTAAAAAACTTGTAAATTCTCAGTGCAAAACTGCACACACCAGGCATCTGTTGGCTGATTGATGGCATTCGAAAGGTGGCGTCAGTCACCAGTCCATCACCTCGACCTACTGGTCCGAGACACTCTAAAGATGTTTCAATTCTTTCATTCTGGTGTCAGGACAGTTTTTTTTTTATATTTACAGCATGTGGAGACGATATATGTGTGTGTGTGTGTGTGTGTGTGTGTGTGTGTGTGTGTGTGTGTGTGTGTGTGTGTGTGTGTGTGTGTGTGTGTGTGTGGCGGGGGGTATGTGTGTGTGTGTGGGCGTATTGATGGATCTTTGTGTGTTCATTATGCTTCAGGCAGACAGTGCAACACGTGCGCACACACACACACACACACACACACACACGTGCACAGTGAAGGTTTTCACATGATGATGCAATTCCACACAGTATAACAGTAAGAGGTTCATCGTCGCTTCCTCTTAAAGTCCCGAGTTTCTGGAGATTCACAAGCAGCAAAGTAGGAATACATACAGAAGACAAGCTTTTAATAGGATTTTATTTATCTGCTTTACACATTCGTTTGTGGGCCGCAAAGCCTTTTGGGAAATGTAGTAACATGAGTGTTACTGCAGCACTGGGATTCAAACTCAAAGCCTTCTGATCTGAAAGCAGTGAGGCAGAAAATGGGCAACATGGAATTTGTGGAGCACATTTGCATCATGCCCAGATAATAAATTTAAACTTTAGAAGGTTAATGGGTGCCTTTGTGTGTGTGTGTGTGTGTGTGTGTGTGTGTGTGTGTGTGTGTGTGTGTGTGTGTGTGTGTGTAAGTCTGTCAGGGGTGTTTATAAACACAACCAATTTCATGGTCTATGTTTTCACAGTAGCCAAAGTGTGTGTACAGTATGTGTATATTTGGATGTGTTTCTGTGTGTATGTTTATTTATTTATTTTTAACGCATTAGAATTTAAATGCAAATTTTAAATGTTAAAGCACAACAGCATGTTTGATCAGGGACTCGCTGAACTGAAATAGCTCTGTGACTGTCAGTGATTGACATCTTATTCATAAGTTTTTGACACTTGAGAGGCAGTAAAACAAGGCGTGAGGTTTTTTTCATGTAACGAATACATTTTAAGAAATTTTCGTTGAGTTTACGAGAAAACTGCCATGATAACGAGAAAACAACATCTGTTATGTCGAGATCGTGAGAAAATGAAGTTGTGATAACGAGAAAACAACCTTTATGTGGCGAGAATATTGTGTCTTAATCACAAGAAAATCACAAGAAAACTTCTGTACTCTCATACATCTCCAGATATCCAAAATACTGCTACCTCTTTGGATTTCATTGTTATAGCACAGTGCAGCTCGGTTTGACTCTCTCACTGTCTATATCTATCTATCTCTCTGTTTTTCTCTCCCTTTTTCTCTTTCTCTGAACAATAAGAACAATGGATTATCACAGTTCACACTGAGCAGACATTGATCTGCTGTGCTGTTTATGACCTTTGACCCGTTGTAGGTTTTCTGCTTTCTCCCAGCAGAAAAAAAACTGTAAACCTCCAAGATAGAAAACCTGGTCAGGTGGTGGTGGGAAGTTTTCGATAAGTCCTTCATCTTCTGAGGCACATCTCTGTCTGAAATGTCCCGGCCGTATTTTCTGGCGCTGGTCAAAAAAAAAGTGTCAGACGGTTTAGAGGAAGTCGATTTTCATTTTGATTTAATGTCATAACAGCCTCTTGAAGACGAGAGATTGCTCTTTATACACGGAGTCTTCGCTACGAGCAGCTGCTCGTGTGCAGATATGCACAGGTGCCGAGGAGGAATTTGATTAAAGCACAGCAGGGAATGTCTCAGGAGAGCAGCAATCACTGCTGGAGTGAAATCAGTCGGGCATGACACTGAATCAGCAACTCTGGCATGACAGCTCATGGAGGAGCTTTTTGCTTCGTAAAATAGCTTCTGCAGAAGATACGATTTTTTATTATTATTTCAAAATGGTGATTGAGTTGTCACAGAAGCAACATCTTAAATCCCATGAAAATGAAACGTACATCTAACAGTTGTTCATTAGGGACTGTTCACATTGTTATAAGGATAAAAATGACACTGAAAAAAATTCTACATATAATAAAAGTTTATTAGTTTTAAAGCTTAAATTGCTACAAGATTTGAAATTAGTCACATTAATCAAAAAAGCATGTATAGTGTAGCTGAAAAAATTACTGATTATAGATCAATTTTATTAGATATTTTGCCTGATACACACGTGCAGCGTAAAGGGCATCCTCAGATATATATATACAGTAAACTGCCTGATAATTAGTTTTCTAAAATCCGCATCCGCACCCCAGATGAGGTGGGTAAAGCAGCATTTTGAAGTCTGATTACATCGCTCTAGCTGCAGACAGGTGTGTCGACTCAATTACATGGGATTGGTTCCGTTTCAGGGATGTGAAATGATTTGCGCTGTCATGAGCGATATAATGATATAATGTGTTATTCCGCCATTAAAACAGAGCAAAGTCAAGATCCTGGAGACTGCTCAATTTTTGCAGCAGCTCATAGTGTTAGCAGCCAGAAATAAAAAACATGTATCTGTGTATGTATAAGGTATAAAAACAAACTACTACATTATATATCTAACAGATGTTGGACAAATTCCCATTCCCTTGTTGCTTACCTGTGTATTTTAGTGATGGTGAGATTCACTAATTCGGTTCATTAGAATAAAAGTTAATGATGTGATGCCTCAATTTTAAAAAGTGCGCATCGGATAAAGGTTTTAACAGGCATTTGTATCGCGACGCATAATTTTGAAACATATTTGCATCTGTAAAAATGATGTATTTATATGTAATTATTAGTAGATGCGCTATACTTTTATTATTTAGAAAGTGGCCAATAATTTGTGAGCAATGTTTTATATGTAGATTGATTTCTCCTAGCTTAACAGTTTTTTTAAGCGCATTCTCTCAGCACCACCGCTGCTACGTGATTATAACGAATCCCAACACTACGAAGAGCAAGGCGCATCCAGGGATTTACGTAAAACTATGTGTACATTATTGAACTGCATAGCATATTTTTTACATTGCATCATATTGCATTGTGTTGAATCAAAATATTTGGAAAGCCTCTGTGTGTCCATGCTCTAAATCATGTGTGAAATCTGTCAAACAGAAAGGCAAGATGTCACCTGCAGGGTGACGTCACAACCAGGAAGATATAAGCGCACATGCTTTGGAGCCATAACTAACTTTTGTTTGTTCAGGAAGCGCTCTGTGTGTGTCTGTGCCTGACAAAGAGACCAGGTAGTATCAGGTGATCGTAAGTAATGTAATATATATTTATATTACATTACTTACGGGGGGAGGGGTTCTTGCTAGGCACAGCTCAGTGTAGCTTGACTATGAGCGGAGCATGCTCGGTCTGGCGAGGCGAAGCGGCAATTCATGCCGTGGGGTTCGCAGGTGAATCTGGCAGAGGGTTTGGAGAATAGCCTGTTCCTTTCTTCAGCCTCCGCTGCCGGATCCAGCAGTTTCTCAGGGTTCAGAAGCACACTGTTTGGCGCTTTTCCCCCGGTGAAGAGAGCACTGTGCTCCACCACTCTTCCTTCGAGAAGAGGGAGGGGATGGATGCCAGAAAACTCGCTAACACTCCCTCACAGCCAGTCATCTAAAGAGAGCTTTTGGAGGTGGTGACTCGTGCTGTTGCCAAGCTTAATTTAGCTTGACCAGACGAGAAGCAGAAGCAGCACCACCAAGTAAGCTGGATAAACGCTTTCAGCGCCCTTGCGTCACTGCTTCCATTCCAGGGTCTGCCTTATTTACCGGATTTGCACACTGAGATGTCCAGGTCCTGGAGCAGCCCAAATTTGGCCCAACTCTTCAGCCCCAATATATCCCTTTATGAGAGTGGGGTTGAAATAGTGCGGTTGTGGGGCGATGAGCTGGGTTGAAGATATGATAGCCAGCTATTTCTCCCCGGTGCTGCATTGTCTCCGAAAGCCCCGGCACTGCCCACCAAGCCTCTGCGGACAACATCAGCTTTGCTGGGCAAAGTTTACATGGCCGCAGGTCAGGCCGATGGCTGCATGCACAAGATGGCCGTGTTGTAGGCTTTTTTAGGCTGATCTGCTAAGGGTGTTGGATGAGCGCTATGCCATGCTACAGACCTAGCTCTCAGGGCCACAATGATGACCGCTAGGGCTGTTGGCTGGTCCATGTCAGTCCTGGTAGCCAAAAAAAAGCATCTGTGGCTTACCCTGTGAGAAATCCCTGACAGGGACAGAGCTTTCCTTCTGGAGATCCCGTTGACTCTCCATGGACTGTTGTCTGTGGCATTCAGACTTCAGTATACGGTGCCCGTCTCCTCCTCAGTGCCCTCAGGAGGTCGATCTGTTAACTCTGCCATGTAAGGGGCTTCAGGGCACAGCGATTTCCAGCAAATGTGTCCCTCAACCTCCGATCAGAGTGTGGTAGCCTCTTAGGCTTGGTCCTTTGAAGCTTCTCTCCAAGACAGTTGTAACGCTGTGGGCATTGTAGAAGCTAGCATTGGCTCCACCACATGTGCGTTTATAGCTACCTGGTTGTGACGTCACCGTGCGGGTGACATTGTGCCTTTCTGTGCCTTTCTGACAGATTTCACATGTGATTCAGAGACATGGAGGCCTTTCCCAAATGTTGTTGACACAGCATCTCATTCCCTCATGGAACCAGGGTTACACATGTAACCTGACGATCACACTGCTTCGTAATGGGGTAAATCATATCACATCGCGTCAGTAGCTGCTTCATATGTATTTTTAAGATATTGTATTGTTGACTATGCATCCAGATGCGAATCGCATCAGCATTTGTTATGGAGATGCACATCCTTAATATATATATTTCCAATATAGTTGTTATCAAACTATAAGTATAAGACCCATAGATATCAATTAACACTTTAGAAAAGTAAATAAACTGAAATGTTGAGGAATTAGTTTAATCATTCAATCTTTATACTGCTATTTATTAATCATGTAAGGTATATTTTTAGACTTTCACATGAACGCTGGTTGTTACTAAGTTTTACTAACATGCAATTTATTTAAGTGCAATTCCACTTTCACTCGGAAAATCATAAATGATGCTTAATAGTGGTAAGAGTTAAAAAAAAAAAAACAAAACTGAAAGTCTTTACACCTGCACAATTATTTTAAGTGCACTTCCACTTCCACAGGAATGAAGTCAAGTAAATCATACATCTCTCAAATGACTTTCTTTGTTCAAGCACCATTTCTGCCCCTGTGCTCCTGCCACCATCAGCCAATCAAAAGTCAGAGTGCCCCATGTGTCCCTGATTTTACCCCGAGGCACTGAGACTTGGGCAGAGTTAATGGGTGTGAGGAAACCCCAGCCATTGATTATTAATGAAGGCTGACTCCAGATTAACCATGTGGATTGATTTTCTTTCTAAATAATACAGCGCCTTTGTGGGATGTGTGTGTGTGTGTGTGTGTGTGTGTGTGTGTGTGTGTGTGTGTTTGCATCCACTGACAGTATTGTGTTCCACTACCTACGCAATATATATTCTTCTTGATGAAGATTTTCACTTTCAAAAACAGACCAAAGAGAAAACAACTACTGTGCGTTACTGAAATGATCAAACTCAGACATATTGCAAATGTTATTTTTGAAGACATATCAATTAATTTTATTTCCTTATATTTAGAAAGCATTTAATCCCGATTGTCATGGATCTGGAGCCTGTCCCAGAGAGTACAGAACAAAAGAATTCATCTTAGATCTGTCACTAATCACCAGACAGTGGAAACCGGGAGTAAAACAAAGTGTAGTTTTATTTTATTTACAAAAGACAAACAAAGAAAACTATGAAACTACAGTGCACAGAACAAATAACTTAACTGTAGCGGGCGAAATGAGAAGCACAGGGAAGCACAGGAGCAGCAAGTTCTAGGGTAAATGCACAGTAGATCGGACAGCGAGTGAATGGAGAGAGGGCTCCTTTAAAGTGGGCTGATTAAGGGAAAGCAGGTGCAATGATGCCCTTAGCAAAGACAGGAGGTAAAACAATTTTTATTAACGGATCATGCTCCAAATCTTTCTAAATCTTTTTTACAAACCTGAGATCCCAATGGAGGTACTACAAAATCAGACACAGTCCTCCAGGATTCAATAACACCTGTGTACATGTTAAACAAGTGGTATATATATATATATATAGGAGGCTGGTGGGAACAATGCTCAATGTGGTGAAGATGGCTTCACTAAGGACGTCCGTTTTTGTAAACTTCCCTTGCCATCTATCCCCAAACATTCCCAAGGGGATTTAGATCAGGGGAACATGCAGGATGGTCCAGAAGTGCAACGTTATTGTCCTGGAAGAAGTTCCTTGTTAAGCGAGCATTGTGAACTGGAGTGTTGTCCTGTTGAAAGACCCAGTCATTACCACACAGCGCGTCTGTGTGGTAATGACTGGGTCTATCAACAGGACAACACAATGTTGCCTGCCGCAACATGTCCACAAAGCCAGCCACCCCTGCACAGCCTGAAGCTCCATTTTCCTATTGAAGGAAAAAGCACCCCAGATCATGATGGAGCCTCCTCCACTGTGCTGTGTACAAAAAACATCTCTAATGAAATCTCCTTGTCATGCCAGTATCGTTGGAAGCCATCAGGACCATTCAGGTTACATTTTTTCTCGTCCAAAAAAAAAATAATTCTCCATCTTTCAATGTCCCATATAGGGGGCACCCTTGCAAGTTCCAAAATGGCAAGTTTGTAGTGTGGGAGGAGACGTGGCTTTTAAAGAAGTTTTTGTTCCTTAAGCCCTTTCCTCGAAGATGTCGTCTTTTGAGTTTTGGGCTGCAGTCAGCATCAGTACAGGCTTAAATTTGGGTTGAGGATGAGCCTGTGTCTTCGCGGACAGCCAATCAGATCCATCGGCTCAGTGAAGGTGAAATTTATTGGGGTCTACCACTTGATTTTTTGTCCCATATCTCTCAGTATCTCAGTGACTGTTTTACAACGTCCAACCTCAGCAGCAAAGGTGCGTTGTAAGAGCCCTTGCTTGTGCAGCTCAACAATCCTGCCACATTCAAAAACAGAAGGCCATTTTGCTTTTGCCATCAGGAGATCATGACAGTGTGACTTTCTGAAGAGCAATGACATTAAAGCCATACTTTTGCCCGATTTTTGAAGACTATGGTCTTAAACTTTGATCAGCTGATGAACAGCCTGTTTAAGTTTAAATGCAGTTTTGAATAAATTGCCTACTGTCTATTTCTTGTCTCTTGCTCTAGTTTCTTCTTTTGGCATTTTAAAGAAATTCTTACAACCTGGTTATGATTTACCAGCACAAAATGTGAATACTTTCCCAGGTCTTAAGATTGTGTTCAGGAGTATATATATATATTAGGAGGAGGTATCACAGAAATTTCTACACTAGTTCTGTAACACACCAACAGATGGCAGCACGAGGCTGCACGCACAGACAAAGGGAGCACCAACCTTCACCTTTAGATGCAGTTCAAAGGTTGCCATTTTGACACAGTGCAGAGATCCCGTGCGAAAAGCAAAAGGTGCTTGACATGCTTTGAAAAAAAGACTTCCAAGACATAGTGGCAGGAATGTAGAACTATTTTGAAGGTGATGGCCTGTAAACGTAGAGAAATTAAGTAATCTCTTGTAAACAGAGCTAGTCTCGAAGCTTTTGATACCACCTTGTATATAGATATTTTCACGGATAGACCAGGTGTCAGAAACCGGGAGTAAAACAAGGTGTCATTTATTGATCTTGAATATTCAAACACAAGAGAGTAAGAAAGTCGTAAGCACGGTAGGTAGTCTGGATGATTTATGGTCGTAAACTGTAGATCGGATGGTGAGTGAAGGGAAAGAGGGACCTTATAAAGGGGATGGATAAATAGAGGACACGTGTAGGTTAATAGTTGGAGGGAGAGGCTGAGCGAGGGTGTTGAGCGTTGGAGAGAGGTGTGACTGGTGGCTCTTTAACATATATATATACAGTAATCCCGGTGGTTATGTTTCAACATAAAACTCCATAAAAACAATTCCCTATAAGTTTTTTGGTCTATTGTGCTATCTGCGTAAGACTGGGAAAATCAGCGAAACAAATTAGTTATGTGGCAAATGCAATTCTGTGATAAACCAGGGGCACAAGATTCGAACCGCGGTAAAGTGGGGGATTACTGTATGTGTGTGTGTATATATATATATATAAACTGTCTACGCATATGTGTATGTCTATCCAGGTGTGCCCTATTCATGCCCAAGGGTGCGTCTCATTTTTTCCGTAGTGTAACATAATCCTACTTACATCAAAGTTACACATATTACACTATTATTGCTATTAGGGAGTTCCATTAGTACTATAATAACAATGATCTATAGCTCAGATGATTGCTTTATGTTTAGTGTGTTGAGTCACTTAGACACTGTTGAGACCGTGAAGATATTGGAATTCTGTTCAAGTGGATTAATGTGCCACACTTCGTTCATCTGGAATTGTGAGCCACTGTATTTTTGCTATAAAATGCTGAATCATGTTAAGTATTTACACAACCGGAGCAGTGTAAGTGTTTCTGCGGCCTGTCTACGATTTACAGAAAGCAATGTTCAATGGCAATCAAAGGCAGCTCTGCTTCTGAAGTGTGTATGTATGTTTTACTTGCGGTTCATGTGCCTCTGGGGAGGCAGGTGTGTTTGCTTGCCTAAACCTGGAGGAGTGTAAAACTACTGCCTTGTAAAAACATTTCCCACATTTGCGTTGGCTACCAGCTTTTAATAATCACAGGCAACCTTTCTGATGCCAATCATTTATACAGACTGTATGCTCTTTCCTAGTCGAAATGATCCAAGTTCCAATTCAAAAATATAAATACTAAAAGTAAATTGTTTTGTGTCAAATAGTGTCAATTATTTTTAGTGCAATGTGTGCACACAACTTTGCCATCAAGGGCAATCCTGCACATAAGAAAGGAGCATTGCCTCTACCTGGATTGAAGGTGAAGATCTAAGGAGACAGCTTGGGGCAATGAGACACATTTAAGTAACATCGGTTCAAAATCTTTCATGTAAGTAATGCATAAGTCTGTGTGTTAGGTGTGTGTTCATGTGCGGCGTGAACACCTGGCAACACACAGGATTAGAAAAACTCTGAAAAGTTATACATTTAAAAAAAACCTGCTTTGCACATATACACAAAGAAAAAAAAGAAGATTATCCTATATTATTGTAAATGCTGTAGGCACACACATCTTTCATCAGTCGGATGTTATAAAGCATCACCTGGAGATGGTACACAGGATCTCGTCATGCGTAAAATGCAGCTGGTCATTAAAACATGCACGTACATGCGTTTTTATTCACTGTAATCTACTTTAAGAACTCGTCGTTGTTCGAAAAAAAGGTCTAAATTATTCCATTATGAAAACAGTTATTATGATATAATATAGCCAGGCCTGTGTCCAAAAGTCTGAGAAGATTACCGAGACCTGTTTTCATTCCATGACTTATCATAACGCTGAGACGCAGATTTTCATTCGTGCCTCTTTCACAAAGCACACATTCTGGCAAAAATCCGGGTCTAGACCTCTAATGAGTGAGCCAGAGGCAAGAGTGGAGAGGTTCAACTTACTAAGAGCATTAAAAGGACACCTTGAGATGGATTGAGAGTAATAAACAGGAACCCTTGGACACTGAATAACGGAATTACAGCATAAGTACAGAGAATACAATTATATGCTATTTAAAAATGGAACCGATTCAGTGTTCAGGCAAATGATATCCCAATAATTGCTGCAAAGCACTAATGGTTGAAGCGCTATAAGGCTAATATAAGTATATATAAGTATAATGTAACTGCGACTGTTTTTATATAGGTTTTTGTTGCACAGAAATATGAGCTTTTAGGTCTTATGTTCTCCGAAAAGATAAATGATCTAAAGGATTACTCCATTATAAAGTCTAAATACAGCATTATTATATACCCTATTATTATTGCATGCATTCAAAATGAAAAAATCATTATGAATCTAGGCTTTGTACGCATTGCGAATCGAGGGGGATGGGCTCATTTTATGAGTTATGCTATTACTATTGAGGCGGAGTACACAAATCTTTTATTCATTTATTGTAGTTGTTTTTGCTTTGATAAATTATCCAGGAACTCAGACACAAAGTGTAGGACATTCGGCACCCCTCATTTTCAGAATAGGTTCTGGTGAGTAAGTGGGACACCTAATGCATCATTTAAAATGGATAGGAAATGGAAACAAATAATAATAAAAAAAACTACTATGAAAGAAATTCAAAATGATGTTAACTCTTGTTTTTTCTTCAGATTTCATTCAGATCTTTTTTCTTTTCTTTTCTAACTGTTTCTTTAAATCACAGACTTGTTAACTTTACTACCAGTTTTTGGTAATTTTGTAATTACTGGTACTTCTGGTGAGTAAGTGGGACACCTAATGCATCATTTAAAATGGATAGGAAATGGAAACAAATAATAATAAAAAAAACTACTATGAAAGAAATTCAAAATGATGTTAACTCTTGTTTTTTCTTTCATTCAGATCTTTTTTCTTTTTTTTTCTAACTGTTTCTTTAAATCACAGACTTGTTAACTTTACTACCAGTTTTTGGTAAATTTGTAATTACTGGTACTAAAAAAAACCTTTTTACAACGTTTTTTTTTTTTTTTTTTTTTTTTTTTTTTTACCCGGGCCCCAGTTTTTTTTTTTTTTTTTTTTTACATTAAAACCCACTTTTGATGACTAACTGGATTGGTATGAATTGCAACTCCAGGAGTGGAACTGGATATTGCCATTTAACACATGATACTCTTGTATAAGAGCACGTTTATTAAAATTCAATAGGATTTTCTTTTTTTTTTTGTAACACTACAGTCACACTGCTGGAGTAATACGCTCGAGCTGCCTGCAGGCTGTCGGTGTGTTCTGAGCCTCTGACACGAGCATGAGAAAACTTAATCCACTACCCACTGGGCATCTGAGTAACTCTTAGATGTATATAAAAGAGAAAAAAGAAAGAAGCCCACAGAGTGGTTCCTTCGTTTTATTATCTATCTCTCTTGGATTTCTTAACTTCTTATAGAACTCCTTATAGGAGTGCATCATCAATAGCATACATAAGATACATGCTAATTTTCACATTTACATGTAAATGTAGATGTGGATTTTTGGAAAATGCATTTAGCTATTGGGCAGGATAAGCAGTTACTGAAAATTAAGTGATATATTCTGCTGCTTTAACTACTACCAGGAATTTTGACAGGCTTATACAAATTTTGCGGATGCATTGTTGACGACTCAGTAATAAAAACAATTTCAAAACTACAAAATAAATGTTTTGTGTTTACTATATTTGAATTCATGTTATACAAATGTCAGTATCAGTAGAACTACTATTATGGCATCTATCCTGATATTTTCCTGTTTTCAAATTAATTCAAAAGATATTCAAGCCTATGTGACATATTTTATATGTTCTGTTTTTGCAGCTTCTTCATTTTTTTGTTCTTTTAACACAGAAAATAGAGGCCATCCACTTCATTAGCAGTGCATTTAGTGACTAGAGAGGACTAAAATGTGTGAGAGCAGGAAAGGCTTGGTAAGGGAATGCCTTGTTGCCTTAGGCAAAATTAGCCAACCCCCAACAGTGGGGCAAATAGAAGATAAGGCCAAAGCTTACGTGAAAGCATTGCCCACGGGAGCTCCAATCATTCCAATCGTACATGTCAAAAGGGTTTTTTCTCTGTTTAGCAAAATCTCTACTGAATGGCCTCTGGTGAAACTCTTAACTATGGCAAGTGTATTTGTTGAGGACTTTAGAAGGACCAGCAGCTTAAGTTAGTTATATACTGGAATCAGGATGCCAGACATTGTACATAATATTAGGGTCTCAGGAAAGCATAGGTTTTCTTTTTCCTTGATTCCAGTTACTAAGCCTAACCTGGTTAAAGTATGTACATTATCAGTGACAATGACTGATGCTGTAAAATGCCTCATCCTAATGAGACATGGCAATATTTTGGTTATGTGACTGAACTGCTGAATGTCCAGGAGGTTGTCCAAAAACAATTTGGACTTTATGGATACTTTAATGAGTGTAATGAAAAGGCTGACCTGTGAGAAAGAGGAAGCTGCTCTGGAGCATTAAATAGGACACAAAATACAGAGTATATGATCAGTAATGTACATAAAGTGTGAGAGTGCTTAGTAGTGCAAATAACAGTATTATGCATTACGTAAGACAAAGAGTTTACTTTAGAACTTTTGTACAATATATAGCAACAATAGTATGTGTAACATATGGCCTTGGAAAAGAAACTGTTCCTGTGTCTGGCAGTTTTGGTGAACAAAGTTATGTAGCACCTGCCAGAAGGGAGGAGTTGAAAGAGTCCAGGGTGTGGAGGGTCAGTAGTGAT
Organism: Silurus asotus; assembly: GCA_024362625.1. NCBI lineage: Eukaryota > Metazoa > Chordata > Actinopteri > Siluriformes > Siluridae > Silurus > Silurus asotus. The sequence continues at coordinate 4,610,393 of MU589826.1, forward strand.
TTTTACTCCCCATCTCCTGGTTCTTGTATGGTACAAGTCCTGAAAAGCAGGCAGGGGAGCACCAATGATTTGTTTCTGCTGTTTTAACTGTTTGCTGCAGTCTATTCCTGTACTGTTTTGTTGCTTCTCCAAACCAGATGGTGATGGATGTGCACAGGACTTATTCAATGACTGCAGTGTAGAACTGTATCAACAACTCCTGTGGGATACTTCCTTAATTGTTGCAGAAAGTACATCCTCTGCTGGGCCTTTTTTAGAATTGAGATTAAGTTGGACTCCCATTTCAGGTCTTGGGAAACTCCCCTGATGACACAGGGTTGTTGAATTTTGGGAGGGGGAGTAGTGTTGAGGGGTGTTTTATAAAGTCCACTATCATCTCCACGTTTTTGAGGGTGTTTAGCTCTAGGTTGTTCTGACTGCACCATAGCACCAGCCGCTTCACCTGATCTGTTTGCTTTGTGGGCAAACTGTAGGGGATCCAGCATCTTTTCTGTTCCGTTCTTTGAGTGGGCCAATGTTAGCTGCTCAAAGAGGGATTTCAGAGCGACAGGCCTGTAGTCTTTCAGTCCTGTGATGGAGAGTTTAAAGGCAGGGGGGGATGTGTAAAGATAGGAGCCAGTTGGTCAGCACATGCTTTGATACAGGAGGGGGAGACACCATCTGGGCTTAGTGCTTTTTTTTTTCTGTCTCTGGAAGAGCCGAATCACATCCTCTTCACAAATCATGAGTGCAACTTGAGTGCTTGGGTGGAGTTGTTAGAGGAATTCCCAGAGGTGTGATGGGGGCAGTCAGTGGGCTGGTGGATGAGAGGTGTAAAGATATTGCTCTCCAACTTGCAGTAGAAAGTGTCGAGGTTGTCAGCATGATATTTCTCACTCTCCGTTGTTTCTATTGTTTTTTATGATTTATAATCACACTTTTGGTGTCACCCAAATGAAAATGAAAATCTTTGAGTCTGGTTACTCTTAAAGTTCTCATACCATCTAAGGAGGTTTTTCCACAGTTGCCCCAGGTTGCCAGTTGGGGATAAATATATAGTTCACTTATTTAGATTTTTGTTCTATTATTACTACATTCTATAAAGCTTCTTTAAAACAATGTTTATTGTGAAAATAATATAGAAATAAACTTGAATTTAATTAAATCCAGAGCCAAGGCCATAATATATTGAAGCTTTGTCTATTCATGATTAATATATCGAATGCAGTACATGGGTGAGATTTTGGTCTTTTATATAATAGCGCATCCCTGCATTAAACAAAATGTGCAGGGTCTTTGTTGGTACCTACAATAATAAAGACCACAGCAGGAATCAAAGCTTTTACTTACAAAGCTTCAAGTTTATGTAACACTCTTCCAATTAATGTTTAGGCTTTAAAATATGTATAAGTCTAGAATGAAAAACTGTTTTCTTGAATGAGAAATTCTAGAATTCTAGAACCATTTTCTTTTATAGCACAATATGAAGGATTAAACCATTTATGTCCACACAGGCTGCCAAGGTGCTTGTTTAGTCTCTTGTAATTTCAAGACTGGACTACTGCAACTCTCTACTGGCAGGTCTACCTCTGAACGCTATTCATCCATTGCAAATTATCCAAAATGCAGCTGGGTGACTTGTGTCAACCTGCCCAAATACTCCCACACCAACCCACTGCTGTGATCCCTTCACTGGCTTTTAGTAGCAGGTTTAAAAACACTGATGCTTGCCTACAAGGCCAAAAATGAACCAGCGCCCTCTTACCTCATCAACCCTCGCACTGCAGCACTGCTCAACTGCTCAACTGAGATCCTGCAGCACTGCTCAACTGGTACCACCTTCTTTTAGGATAAGAGGTAAGTATACAGCACATGTTCCTGTTACTAAGCCCCATGTTGGGTCTATGGTCTAAGGTCTATGGAAAGGGCTTTTGCCTCCTTTACAAGCTGGCAGATCCTCCTGTTGGCCCAAGGGAAGCAGCTCTCACTGAGGGCAGTATACAGTGCCCTCCACAATTATTGGCACCCCTGTTTAAGATGTGGTCGTGGACTTAAAAAAATTCTCCCCTCTTTTTTTAAACAACATAGAACCCAAATGCAAAAAAAGAGAAAAATCCAACCTTTTATTTAAGTACATTACTTTCGTGGTAAAAAAATCACACATTTAGAAAAAAAAAAAAAACTTGAAATCATGTGTGCCACAATTATTGGCACCCCTGATGTTAATACTTTGTACAACCTCCTTTTGCCAACAAGATAGCACTTAATCTCCTCCTATAACATTTCACAAGATTGGAGAACACAGAGAGAGGGATTTTTGACCATTCTTCTTTGCACAATCTTTCTAGATCATCCAGTGTCCTGGGTCCTCTCTTATGCACTCTTCTCTTTAGCTCGCCCCACAGGTTTTCAATTGGGTTGAGGTCTGGGGACTGAGATGGCCATGGGAGGACCTTGAGTTTGTGACTGCTGAACCACTTTTGCCACATATTTTTGATCATTATTCTGCTGAAAGACCCAATGACGACCCATCTTCAGCTTTCTGGCAGAGGCCATCAGGTTTTTATTTAAAATATCCTGGTACTTCAAAGCGTTCATAATGCCATGCACCCTAACAAGGTTCCCAGGGCCTTTGGAAGAGAAACAGGCCCACAGCATCACAGATCCTCCACCATACTTCACGGTGGGCATGAGGTGCTTTTCGGCATACTCATCTTTTGTTTTACCCCAGACCCACTTAGAGTGTTTGTTGCCAAAAAGCTCAATCTTAGTCTCATCTGACCAAAGCACACAATCCCAGTTGAAGTACCGCTTAGCAAACTCCAGGCATTTACGTTTACGTTTGTGAGTGTTAGTAAGAAAAGGCTTTTTCCTTGCATGCCTCCCAAACAGCTTGTTGGCATGTAGAGAGCGTCTGATGGTTGTTTTGGAGACTCTGTGACCCCAAGATGCCACTCTTTGATGCAATTCTGTGACGGTGAGCTTGGGAAATTTCTTTGCCATGTTGACAAATTGGTAAGAGAATTAGGCCTCTGTGTCACGTCATATTTATACCCCAGGGAAACAGGAAATCATGAATTACTAATTAAAAGTCCCTAGATACCCTGACCAACCTTAGCAACTACAGAAAAATATATAAAAAAAATTTTTTTTTAATTTTTAGAGGAATTGTTAGGGGTACCAATAATTGTGGGACACATGATTTCAAGGTTTTTTTTTTTTTATGTTTTTTTTTTACCATCAAAGTTATGTACTTAAATGAAAGGTTGGATTTTTCTCTTTTTTTGCATTTGGGTTCTATGTTGTTTTAAAAAAAAGGAGAATTTTTAGAAGTCCACGACCACATCTTAAACAGGGGTGCCAATAATTGTGGAGGGCACTGTACATCCCAGGGCACTTGAACCAAGGAGCAGACACCCTTTCAAGGCAAAGGCCGAGGTCCAGGGAGTGGAGTATCCACCCGAATGTGATGGACCATACATGGTGGAAGTTTTACATAGCACAAGTGGACCTCTTTGTGACTCGGGAGACCTCACATTGTTCCCTCTGATTTTCCCTCATTAGCCCAACTCCACTCAGACTGGATGCTATGATGCAGGTGTGGCCAAGGCTACACCTGTATGCTTACCCCTCATTGCGCTGCTCCAAGGAGTTCTGTAGTGAGTTTGTTGGAATGGAGTCCGTCTCCCGTGCCTTCTCGAACACCCTCCCTGGGAGATTCCTTTCAGCTGGAATGTTCTGTCTCAGGCAGGGGGCGCTTTGCTTCACCCCCACCCAAGCTGTGAAAGCTATGGATGTGACCCCTGAGGGGGCGACTCTGTCCTTAGACCCAGCTGTGCCCATCCAAACTTGGCAGTTTTGTTTAGTTTTACTTCCTAGTCATGACGTCACCCTGCAGATGATTCCGTTGCATTTCCAAAGCGTTGTTGACGCAGCTTCTCGTTCCCTCAGGGAACCAGGGTTACATACGTAACCTTGGATCGGGAACAGCATCTCCAGCACCACCACACTGAGCACTGGAGCCCCTCAGTGCTGTGTGCTCAGTCCACTGCTGTTCACTCTGCTGACTCACGACTGTGCACCAACGCACAGCTTGAATCATATCATCAAGTTTGCTGATGACACGAGCGATGAGTCAGCATATAAAGAAGAGGTGCAACGGTTACCTGCCTGGTGTGGAGCAAACAACCTGACTCTGAACATGGACAAAACGAAAGAGATGGTTGTGGACTTCAGGCAAGCACAGAGCGACCAAGCTCCACTGATTATCGATGGATCCTCTCTGGAGATCCTCAAGAGCACCAAATTCCTTGGTGTTCATCTGGCGGACAACCTCACCTGGTCACTTAACACCAGCTCCATCACCAAGAAAGCCCAGCAGCGTCTCTACTTCCTGAGAAGGCTGAGGAAAGCCCATCACCCTCCCCCCATCCTGTCCATGTTCTACAGAGGGACCATTGAGAGCATCCTGAGCAGCTGCATCAATGCCTGGTTTGGGAATTGCACCGTCTCAGATCGCAAGACCCTACAGAGGATAGTGAGGACAGCTGAGAAGATCATCGGAGTCTTTCTGCCCTCTATCATGGACATTTACACCACACGCTGCATCCGCAAAGCACACAGCATTGTGGACGATCACACACACACCACACACCCCTCACACACATACTTCACCCTCCTACCATCAGGAAAACGGTTCCGAAGCATTCGGGCCGTCACAACAAGACTGTGTAACAGTTTCTTTCCACAAGCCATCAGGCTTTTCAATACAAAGAACTGAACAGAACTCACACACACTCACTTACACACACACACACACACACACACACACACACACACACACACACACACACACACTCACTCACTCTGTGTGTTACTGTTACTGAACTGTACAACCTGGACTAAACACAATCATCACTCATCTCGATCCACTCCACCACCATTTATCTATTTATTATTATTTATTCTCGCACCTTGTATTCAGTAGAATGTTTACATGCTGTTTTTGCACCTTGTATTCAGTATAATGTTTACATGCTGTCTTTGCACCTCCTTGCTGATGTTTTTTTGCACTACATTGCTCTGTTCTGTTTTTACTTTTGCCTGGGTATAGTTTTTACATTTCTTCTCACACAGTACTGTATATTTAAGTATACAGTAGGTTTACTAGTCTGCGCTATACTTTTGTCTTGTGTTGTCTGTCTGCACTCTGTCTGTCTGTACTGTTCTTTTGTTTGCACTGTTTGCACCAGGCTGCACTCGATGCACTTTATGTTGTTTTGTTGTTTAGTGTAGCACCAGGTTCTGGAGGAACGTTGTTTCGTTTTTACTGTATACCATGTACCACTGTGTATAGTAAAAATGACAATAAAAGCCACTTGATTGGACTTGACTTGACCTAGAGAAATTAGCAGTATAATTTGTGTGTTGAAGATTCCAGTGGATGGTGTCACTTCCTAATCTTAGGTTTTATTCATTATACATAATATTATATAGATAAAGAAAAAAAATATGACATGCACATACTGAAGATACTTTCAATACACTTGACTCTATAGTAGGTAGCTGTGAAAGAGATATTCTTTTATATGTTGTTCATTCATGCTGAAGTATGCAAATATAAAATATTGGAAAATACATTATTCAGTCTGATTCTTAAAATATTTTCACTGGCTCAGCATATTTGAGACAACAAAACAATCTTTGGACAGTTTAAAAGCAAAAAGTAACATTTCAGAGGCACACGGGCAGTGCAATTATGTGGCATATGACTGTTGTAGAAAAAGAAAGAAATAAAATTACACAAATGCATGTCAAAAGTTTACATGAAAACTGCAATGTCAGTGAATGCTGATATGACAATACAAAAGAAATGTGGGCAGAACCCCCAAACTTGATAAAAGAGTTGAAGCTACAGTGCTATCCAATGAAATTACTTTCAACTTAAAAAACACACACACAAAAATTTTGACTTTAAATTATAACACTGATGTCTGTCTCAAAACAATTTACAATGTATTATAAGTGTACATTTAACAGAATTAAACATTTGGAATGATATCATCATCTGCTTCTCATCGCTTAACTGCTTTAAACACTAGCATCTTGCACAAATTAGGAAGCTATTGAGCAACAAAAAAATAGCTAAACTAGCCACTAAAGTACTTGCAGTGTGTGTAGCTAAGTTTCTCTTTTAATTTACATTCTGTCTTGCAAAAATGTAGAACCCCTGGGCAGTTGTTTGTTTAGTCTAATAGACATTCCCCTGACAGCAATAAAGTAAAAAAGCTACAAATTACAAGTACTAATCTCAATTTTACAAAAATAATTAATTATGTTATGCTGATTGCCCATGTAATCAGTCTGAATTGAAATCAAAATAGTTGACACAAACAAGATTCCCCTCCACCACCACCAGCCTTTTTTGATATATGAAACCTGACCTGTCAGTGAGTCTGAGACAACTGTGGCACCATGTAATCCACCAATGGCACCTTCTTACTCACTGTCTCAGCCAGGAAATTCAATAAAGTGCTTCAGATGGTTCCAAATTCAATTTTAGTGTTTTTGTAATTTCTCCCAGCGGGACATTTAGAGGGTGAAAGAGTGGCAGTTTCTCTTTCTTATGGGAGTGTTGTTTAACTAAAAATAAAAAAAATACGTTTGTAATCATAACTTTTTCAGATAATATTGACCTCATTTTGCAAGACTGCTCATTAAAATGATATTTAACTCAAACTGTCAGTATGTAAAAGCTTTTTATTGTACCTCTCTTCCTATTAAAACTCAGCTGAGACTACATTTTAGCTTTCTTAAGCTTATATTATTCACTTAATTTGCATGATGATAAATGCTGCATGCAATAATCTCCTGCTCATAGAGGATGTGGAGACCATTTGGGATGTGGAGACCATCAAATTAGGTTATAGTGGTAATGGCCAAAGCTACCCCGTGTTTATTTTATTTTTGGTGACTCTTGCGCAGTTTTTACTTTAGAATCAGCTAATTTTCTTACATTAAACTTCCATGCATTATTCATTTACTGCTTTGTACAACTATTGTTAGTTCATGCATTTCATGACAGACAGACAGACAGACAAAAGAGAGCATAGCACTTAAAAGTGCATAAAATTTTTAGATAAATCATCAGTCAGTTACATTCATTTTTTGAATTCATGCAGATGTTAAATATGTGGCTGCTTTGTAATGAGCTTAATGTCTCGCAATCTGCAATGCAAAATGTAAATAATTTTTTTTCAATGTTTGCATCTATTTTATCAGTACTTTTCCCTCAACTTTGTAAGTCCTTATCTGTGTTAACTCCAATCACCAGCTTGTTCTCTGACACTGAGCAGCCTCACAAGAAAAAAGCTAAGCAAGGTAGTTAGTTAATGCTAGCTCAGCAAGCGCACCACACTGCCATTGGGAGTTGTTCTTAAAAACTATTGTGCTCATCTGGGCATTTTTTAAATAAAAAGTTTGAACAGAACGTTTTTGTAAGTGAACACGGGTGCAGGGCTAGGTGAGTAAGGACCCAAATGCAGGATGTCACAGGGGTATGGAGAAAACGGCTTTAATAAGAGTAAGGCAAAAACAAGTCCAAAAAACAATCCAGGGTCTTAACACAGGCAAACAGGGTAATGCAGGGAGAAAACCAAAACCAAAAACCAAAACTGCAAAAAAATCCATAAACAGACAAACTGAGCAATACAGGGCAGAGCAAAACACAAAACAAAAAACAGTCCAGAGTCCAAACTAGGTAACTAGGGAGGCAGGGCAGAACAGAGAACAGGGATCAGGAACAGGAACCAGCGCAGGCAGAGTGGCAAGAGTAATCTCAGTGGCTAGGAAGCCAGTAAAATAATCTGGCCCCGAGCTTAAGTCTTGGTTGTCCTTAAATACCTGGAGGCGCGGGAAAAACGGCAAGTTGGCCGCCGCCTGGGAAGTGCACACCGACAGTTTTAGCTTTTACAGGGAAAAAAAAACCTTAAATTAAATGGAAATAGTCCAATTGTATATTTTACAAATTGTCTATTTGTAACTAATATATAAATTTATGGCTATTAAGAGATTTTGTCAGTGGGAATGTCATAGGCTCCTCCTAAGCTATAGGTACTAACATTGGCAGTCACATTGCATATTCACATCCTTGGATTGGATGATCAGAGGGCACACAAGTCAGAGCTGGTAACCTGCTTCTGTAGCAAACTGCACAAGCTCAAATATATTCATCTGGATTTAATAGCTGTATTTTCATTTCACAATGACTGCACAGGGAGAAAAATAAATTGATTTGGTCACAGATATACTTACTGGGATATATTCAGACATATTTGATCGCAGATATATTTTTAAGAGAGACTTTTCAAGTAAAGCTGTACATTGTGAAGAAAGCTAAGCCAAAATAGTTAAAAACGGTTGTTAGCTTATTCACGAACCATTTTTACCTTTGCGTTTTCTTTCCTGTACAATTTGCACAACACCACACAATTTGCCTTAATGCACGGAAAAACCCTGGGTCGTTTTATGAGGTTAATATCGATGCTTGTGCCAGAGATGATGTATGTGGGTGGTGAAAACAAGACTTGTTGAATTGTGTTCATCGCTTTCTTGCTTTAGTAATGCCATTCATTTCTCGCTGTATGAGATAATTGTCGATGATTTAGCACTTTGTTTTACTGCGTAATTCTGTATAATCTACTGTGTACTAACAAACAGCAGCACCACTTTTTTTAACTGAACTCGAAGGTAAACATGAATGAATAAATGATATCATGGTCAACTCTCACTGTAATAAGTGAGCTGGCTACAGACCACAGACATGTGAATTCCAAATTGATTGATTTAATCATTTTTACTACACAGATATATGTTTTACGGCCCAAATTTTGTAATCTTAACAGGAGCTCTGTTTTTATATTTTACTCTTAATACTGTGCCATAGTTTTAAAGGGATGGCATATTTGACTACCCAGACAAGCATATTCATGAATAAAACTGGTTTGTATTTGAATAAAGCATGATGTGGTGAAAGCCGTCATTAATATGCATGCTTTTGTTGGAACACTGGCAGGAAATGAGGCCAAATGGTTTCCATAAGTGCTTCCTTTTAAAAGGAAGTCAGAGGAAAATAAATAAATAAATAAAACAGGAATGACTTTTAAATGCTTAACTGTTTGGGCCATGTAACGGTTACTCTTGTGCATAGGTTAAACATAAAATTACAACTAGCAATTACAAAAGCAATGAACAATGACAGGCAAAGTTTTTATCCTTAGATAAAACAGATATAAATCTATACTGTTGACTTTAATCAGGCTGCTTAATTCATCTTTTATTCAGCTTGCCAGCAAAATACAGCATACAAAAGCATACCTTGAAATAGCACACAATTTGCATTCCTTTGATAAGGCCAAATGTTCTTCATAAGAGTGTGCTTTAAGTGTAATGTCACATATAATGTCATCATTTATCAGACTGCCTTTATAAGTTCAAATGAGATAAATCTTGTAATTATGATCATTATGATTGTGAAACTTGTTATTCTTCTGATGGCTGAGTTTGAATCTCTGTCAAATGTTTAATTTGAGTTAATGATCAGTGTTTAAAAATCCACTTTTTCCTTCCAGAGCCACTTTGACACTTTGGAAGTGATCTCAGACTTGACAGAAACTCAACATTGACCCAGTTTGTATTTTTTTTTTTCTAAATTGAGTATCTATCTTAATGGGTAATATTTAGATATAGTCTGGATATAGAAACATGCAGAATTGGCTAGCCTTGATAACAGCACCACTTCAACCTCATTTGTGTAATGCAACTACTTTCACTGATCAGCATGAGGGACTAAAAAAAATTGCTGCCTAATACATATGCATAAACTTCCCACTGCCTTGGAGACAGCAGAGGTTACGTTCCAACGAATCAAGTATTACAGTATCCCAGAGGACACTGGAGCAGACTAGGGTAAGAATTGACATCCAGAAAAATATAAATGCAGAACATTCAACCAATAGCCAGTCAAATAACAGAATATTGGACTTATTAACATCCCCCCTGCCCTGTCCCACCTGCAGAGGTTGTGAGCCTTGTGAGCCTTCTGAAAATAAACAAGCAGGGCTGTGACATTCTGGATCAATTGAAAGGACTTAATAGCAGGTTCAGTGTTGCAGCTGTCAAATCTCCTGATGGTAAAATATTGAACAGGCATGTAAAGGCCTTCTTGGTAAGTCATTGTCAAATTCTCCTCCTGTGTAATGGTCAAACTTGCCTGACCAACACAGATGCACAACACATATTGAGAACATTGAAAATCCATCCATTATAATGCTATGGTTTCATGCATTTTTTTATTTGCAGTTTTTATTGTCATTTTACTGTGTACAATGTTCATTGTCACCAATCTTCAGCAGCACAAGGTATCAGTATAAACAGTAAAAAAATATATCTACCATATTTTCCGGACTACAAGGCACTACTTTTTTTCCCCCACACTCGGAACCCGTGGCTTAAACATTGAAGCGGCTAATTTATGGATTTTTCCTGGGTTTTTCCCGGTTTCACAAACTTTAAGCCATAAAACTGAACCCCATAACATTAGACCAATGAAATTGCCGAACGGGTTCAGGTAAACCAATTAAACTCTTTATATTAAATCACGCTCCAACTGAATCGGGCCGCACCACATCATAAATATGGATGAGGTTCTTCTGACGTTTGACCTGCCGCTCACTCGGACTGTTTACAGGAAATGCGAATCATTCATCACGCTGAAAACATCCTGGCACGAAAAAACCCACTTCACCTGTGTTCTGAGCTGCACGGCATCGGGAGAAAAGATTCACCGATGGTGATTTTTAAATGCACGACGATGCCAAAAGAAAAACTCCTGAGAGAAATTGTTGTGAAAGGAAAGAGGAAGACAGTGAACAATGACTTTTTGGGTAGGCTACTGTTTAGATACAAGCCGTGTAACAGACACTGTCTTTCGTTAAAGCCTGTGTAAAGTTCATTAGTTTCAATGCAGGCTTATTTTTGTTCAAAATTAAAATCTTTGTCAAATTCAGTGGGTGTGGCTTATATATGGGTGCGCTTTATAGTCCGAAAATTACGGTATATAATATAACCATAAAAGACAATGAACAAGGTGATCTACAGGGAGTGCAGAATTATTAGGCAAATGAGTATTTTGACCACATCATCCTCGTTATGCATGTTGTCTTACTCCAAGCTGTATAGGCTGGAAAGCCTACTACCAATTAAGCATATTAGGTGATGTGCATCTCTGTAATGAGAAGGGGTGTGGTCTAATGACATCAACACCCTATATCAGGTGTGCATAATAATTAGGCAACTTCCTTTCCTTTGGCAAAATGGGTCAAAAGAAGAACTTGACAGGCTCAGAAAAGTCAAAAATAGTGAGATATATTGCAGAGGGATGCAGCAGTCTTAAAATAGCCAAGCTTCTGAAGCGTGATCATCAAACAATCAAGCGTTTCATTCAAAATAGTCAACAGGGTCGCAAGAAGCATGTGGAAAAACCAAGGCGCAAAATAACTGCCCGTGAACTGAGAAAAGTCAAGCGTGCAGCTGCCAAGATGCCACTTGCCACCAGTTTGGCCATATTTCAGAGCTGCAACATCACTGGAGTGCCCAAAAGCACAAGGTGTGCAATACTCAGAGACATGGCCAAGGTAAGAAAGGCAGAAAGTCGACCACCACTGAACAAGACACACAAGCTGAAACGTCAAGACTGGGCCAAGAAATATCTCAAGACTGATTTTTCTAAGGTTTTATGGACTGATGAAATGAGAGTGAGTCTTGATGGGCCAGATGGATGGGCCCGTGGCTGGATTGGTAAAGGGCAGAGAGCTCCAGTCCGACTCAGACGCCAGCAAGGTGGAGGTGGAGTACTGGTTTGGGCTGGTATCATCAAAGATGAGCTTGTGGGGCCTTTTCGGGTTGAGGATGGAGTCAAGCTAAACTCCCAGTCCTACTGCCAGTTTCTGGAAGACACCTTCTTCAAGCAGTGGTACAGGAAGAAGTCTGCATCCTTCAAGAAAAACATGATTTTCATGCAGGACAATGCTCCATCACACACATCCAAGTACTCCACAGCGTGGCTGGCAAGAAAGGGTATAAAAGAAGAAAATCTAATGATATGGCCTCCTTGTTCACCTGATCTGAACCCCATTGAGAACCTGTGGTCCATCATCAAATGTGCGATTTACAAGGAGGGAAAACAGTACACCTCTCTGAACAGTGTCTGGGAGGCTGTGGTTGCTGCTGCACGCAATGTTGATGGTGAACAGATCAAAACACCGACAGAATCCATGGATGGCAGGCTTTTGAGTGTCCTTGCAAAGAAAGGTGGCTATATTGGTCACTGATTTGTTTTTGTTTGGTTTTTGAATGTCAGAAATGTATATTTGTGAATGTTGAGATGTTATATTGGTTTCACTGGTAAAAATAAATAATTGAAATGGGTATAAATTTGTTTTTTGTTAAGTTGCCTAATAATTATGCACAGTAATAGTCACCTGCACACACAGATATCCCCCTAAAATAGCTAAAACTAAAAACTACTTCCAAAAATATTCAGCTTTGATATTAATGAGTTTTTTGTGTTCATTGAGAACATGGTTGTTGTTCAAATTAAATCCTCAAATAAAATTAATCCTCAAAAATACAACTTGCCTAATAATTCTGCACTCCCTGTAAAATGAATGGTGTAATGTGATGAGGCTAAAAAAACACTAAATAAAAAATATGAGAGATATAATATATATTATATACAGAAATCTGATATATGGCAATATATGCAAGGTATAATTGCATACATGTGCATGTTTGAAACTGTCAGATACTTTAAAAAATGACAAAATGGCCGTTTTCATATATGTAGGATATATTTTTCCAAATACACATATTTATGTATATGTAAACACGTATTTATGTAAACTGATGAACTGAAAGCTAGTGTAACATTTTGATCTTTTCCAATAACTTGATATTACTTACTTTATATGACTACCACATTTCCTTAATTCTATTAAATAAATAAATAAATAAAAAAAAGTAAAATTTATTGTTGATTTACCATTGCTTCCAGAGAAAAAAAAAACGAAAAAATAAAAAAAAAGGAAGCAAGTAACTGGACATTATGCAATATTGAAACAAAAAAATTAGTTTAAACCCTGTTTGCCAACAACAGGTCCCCAAATAAAACCTTAAACATAATGTAACAAAACTGTAACATTGCAAAATTAAACATTATTTTTACATTTACAAAGTAACATTGAGATACAATTGCATGGGAATCAATCAATCGACACGTTCTTCTGATCTGTAACTTGATACACTGCATTTAAGTGATTGTACCAAACTGGGGTCAAAAATGCAGGTCAAATAATCGCCCATAACTGCAGTCACGGCAAAACTAAGATATTAAATCAAGACCGATTAAATCATAAAAATGTTTAATGTTTAAGTGTAAATTATTAATAAATATCTCACCTTGTAAAATTTAAATGTTCTGTGTCGCTAAGTCAGTATTGCAGGAAGTATTCCTCCAACTTACAGAATTGTTGTTGTTTGTAGTTGTTGGATTTTTTTTTTTTTTTTTTACTTTAAGGTGCATGTGCAAACATCTACATTCGCCTTCCAGCAGCAAATCAAGTATAGTGTATAGAATTTGATATCTGATCAGGTTGTTTTCAGATTCATTATATTCATGTTATAAAAGAGTAATTTGGAACAATAATAGTTATTTTATAGCATGTAAATGTGTCTTATTTGAATTGTTTGCTTAATTTCAATTAGTGGTGAGAATTATTTTTAAATTGTTTTTGTGTCATTTTAATATAAGTTTTAAATATATGAAATACATAAATGGCATCTATAAACTGCAAATAACGACAGAATACGGGCAATGTTTAATATGTTTTTTACTTGAATATTCATTACAATTACACAAAAGAATTAACATCAATATTAACATTCTTTCAAAGTTATTTGAAATGTATTTAATACTAGAATAGAATCATTTAATTCTCCTGCATTTACATTTATGCATTTGGCAGGTCTACATTTAACAGCAGAGATGACATCTCAAATGACTCTCTAGGGATGTATCAATGTTGAATCGTCCCAAGAGCAGATTGTACAGATCTACATCTATGTGACACTAGTTTCACATGGTAACTAATTCTATTACTCAACATCCGGTATCTTATATAATATGCTGTATTATATACACATGTACACACTTTTTATATACACATGTATAGAAACATTAGAAATTAAGTACAAAAACGTTTCCAAATGTTTGTACATAAATTATATTATTCATGTCTTAAGCAACCAATAGAACTACATATATGTTCACATATACTGCATTACCTATTATTTTATATATATATATATATAAACACATTCTGACTTCAATTAGGAGATACTAAGCAAGTGTATATTAAATCTATGTTGCACAATTTTTTTGTTTTATGTTCATATTGCACTGTTTGTAAGGTGCTATCTGAGATTTGCAGCATTTGAAGTGAAGGGGGTTAGAGTTCGATGCAGGGCAGGGTCTTGTGATTGTATTCAGCAGCCCATTTATTATTGGAATAGATGCAGCTGGTGGAAGTTAGAGCTCTTAGAGCAAAACTGATCTGTAGCCTCTTAGTCCATGTATAGAGACTAGCACATACCAGATAGCAGAGGAACAAACAACTGGTGGACAGATCTTCAAAAGATGCTATGAGCTATCTCATGTTGTCAGCTGCCATAGATTGGCTACACAGCTCAGTCCAAATGATACACTGAGCTACCTTTGGTTTTGTCAGTTTTCAACAGTGCAGTGGGTATACCATACTGCTATGCAGTAGGAGAGTCTATTTCGTATAATTTTTTTTCCAGTACTGTCAAGAGCAGTAGTAGTTGTCAGACCTCCTCATTCCCCAATGGACTCTGTTCAGTACTTTTCACTAGGTAGATTATTTTGAGAGACGTCAGAACTTCTGTGATGTGAACAGTAACAGTAACAAAATGAATGTAATTTGCTACTGTACTTTAAAAAAAAGCTTTTTGACGTATCTGTATTTTACCTAGGTATTTCCATTTGGAGAGACTTTTACTTAACTACATATTAAAGTCAAATGTCTTACATTCTACTTAACTACATTGTGCAAAGTCAATCTTTTTATTTAGGAGTGGAAAAAACTGTTATAGCATGCAACATGGTTCCAATCAGGGGCGCTTGGTGGTATCTACTTAGCACGGAGATCCAGTTCTGCATCAGTTCAACTGCACGTATAACATTTTGAGAGGAATGAATGATGGTAGAAACTCCTGATTTTAACATGCTACAACACCCATGGCCAATAATTGTTTTGAAGTTTTGGGCTCATGAACATTTTAATAGAAAACAATCAGTGTTTAACGCATTAATATTTAAGATTGGTGAGCTAATATTTAAATTAAAGTCTTAAACTTATTTATTTATTTATTTTAGTTTATAAGCAGTATAAGCACCCAACCCCCGCAGACAATCTTGTTGTTTCCTGAAATCAGACCCACCAGCGTTGTTGAAAAAATCCCTGACTACTCTTTTGGAGGTGTGCACTCATATATTAAAAAGAGAGAAAGAAGAGGGCTGAGGACTCACCCTTGTGGCATTCAGGGGATGGGTTTAAAATGTTGGTTAAGGAGTCCATAATCCACAAGCAACATTATGTGTAGAGGCCAAGTCTGTAGAGATTGTTGACCAGTTGTGAGTGATGATTGTATTGAAAACAGAACTGAGAAAAAACAAACAGCAACATTCACACATGGGTTTTGTTGCTCCGGATGTGTGAGGATTGTCTGGTGTGCAACAATGACAATGCTCTCTATTGATCTGTTTGATCTATATGTAAACCAGTGTTGGCAGAGCTCAGGGGGGTGATGGTTTTGATTTGTGCCATTCTTAAAACACTTGGTAATAATTGGAATCAGGGCAACTGACTGGAGTCGTTCTAATAACCCTGGATTTGCCAGTATCGGTCAGAGGTTGGTATGGTAATATGTTTGTAAATACATTATTTGTATCTCAAATTGTTTGTTTGTTCTCTGGGGATGCGGCACATATTGCATCTTTACCCTGCTGACTTTCAAAATTAGCTTGTTGATAAAAGAAGTATCCATGTTAAAGTGTAGGGTGTTGTCAATTTTGTAATCTATAATTGCCATAATCCACTTCACATGCATGAATAATTTTTTTAAGAGTTTTTGAAACACCAAGTTCTAGGAATATCTAGCATATTAACAACTAACAATTTATTTCAGCTTGAGGTGATTATCTTAATGACTATATATATATATATATATATGTGTGTGTGTGTGTGTGTGTGTGTGTGTGTGTGAGAGAGAGAGAGGCGTGTGTTTAAAGGGTGGGAATTGATT
>MU589826.1:4626880-4639027 GCA_024362625.1 Silurus asotus
TATATATATATATATATATAAGAACTCTCCTCCAAACACATTTGGCTTTTCCTGCATTAATGCTTTAGTACCGGAATGAAAACTGACACTCAGAGGAAGAGTAATTGACTTTATTATTGGTGCATGGCTGTAATCAAACTATTAACAGTAACAGCGCTACTAACAATAACTACACAAGCAACGCTACTTTACTTATAGAAGAGAAAAACTATGCATTCCAATTAGGCACATGATCATTAGTTTTGTTATTTGCTGTTAGAATTAGTTCAACTTTTTTGGGAAGGCTTTCCACTAGATTTTGGATGATGGCTATAGGGATAAAGCATTTTACTGCATGTAGTACTCTGTATGTATATATTCACTCCAACCCTAACATATCATGTCTAATTGAAGCTCACTTTGTGCACAAAGGACAGCAGGGTTTGGCTTCTTTGTTCTTTTGGGGATGAAACACACACAAAAGAGTGTAATGCTCAGGTGTCTATAAACCTTTGAGCATATACACTGCCCAGGTATAACTTTATGGCCACTGATCAGGCATAACATTATGACCTTCTGCCTAATATTGTGTTGGTTGGTTCTAACCACTGCAGACTAGAAACACCCCACAAGAGCTACAGTTTCGGAGATGCTCTGACCCACACAATTTGTCCCAAACTTGCTCAAATCCTTACGCTTGCCCATTTTTCCTACTTCTAACAAATCAAGTTTGAGGACAAAATGTTCACTTTCTGCCTAATATACCCACTAACATGTGCCATGGTAAATACATAACTACTTTTATTCACTCACCGGTTATACTGTCATAATGTTATGCCTGGTCAGAGTAGTGTATATAGATATAAAGGGGTTAACAACTGCTTTCTGATTATTCGCATTCAGCAAAACAGGAAAGACTATTGATTGACACTATTTTTGCGATCATATACTCTTTGTATCTCCATGACCACTGGCACAGGTATTGACCTGGAGTAAAGGCTCCACATAGCGACACATGTAGATTTTACTAATCAATGTTATATTGTATTTGAAGAAGTACCCAGATGTCTTACAATAAATATGCTATCTAATATGCCTGTTTTACTTCTGTGTTTTACATTGAGTTTCACAACTGCTTTTTCATACCAACAGTATTTCTTTTAAAGGCATATAATTTAAACTTACCAAAAAAAAAAAAAGAGGGACTCAAGGTCAAAGGCAAAAATGAGAAAATGGACAAAAGGTCATCAGATTAAATCGAACACAAAGGCAAGATGCCAAGAGCATGATAAAAATATATAATTATACCCTGATTAAAATCCAAAAAGAGGAGCAAATTGGTACATAACGCAAATACCAGCTTTTATGCTACCTGCAATTATCTTAAATTCGCCATCGATGAGGGTTTGAACCCAAAAAGAACCATTATTTCAAATAATACAATCATCACGCTCAGAAATAATAGCTGCGCTTTTCCTCCCTTTTCTTCATTTAATGAATTTTTAATTAAACCTGTCAATGAATACAAAAAAGAGAAAGCTGGAGTAATTTCACACTCTAGTGCATACTATGTGGAGTACAAATGAGATGCCGGATATGTATTTATATATGGATATACAGTAGCATGACATGGTTGTATTTTGGGCTGTGCTTATTTAAAAACTAATTGCATATAGAGGATCAGTTGTATCCAATCACATGGCAATTATCACTCTATTAAAGGAAGGGTGCAGTAAACAGGTTGTGACAATCGTGTACATTATGTTTCACTTTTGCCGATTGTGACTCCCTGTTGGTGCTGTTAATGACGCACCGGCTGTAACTAATGTGTTCACTCATGCAGTTTTTTCGACACCGCAGTTTATCGTTCTGTCTCTAATGGAAAAAATTTGGCGTAAAATGGGTTTTATTGACACAACAGGAACCAGCTGCGTTTGGTGTGTTATCTCGCCATGACAGGACCAGAGCCAAAAAAGTGGAGCAATTCTAGAATAACACACAGGCTGTCAGTCTACAGGATGAGACACATGACTTAGAGCCAAAAATGCTCTCATGTTGTTTCTTGTGCTGCTTTATTTTATTGTGTCTCCGTATTTTGGAAGAAATAAGCCAATTATAACAAGTGTAACAAGGATGCATGTCTTTCAAATAAAATCAGGGGTGTTATTCTGGAAATACTGTACGCAAGGCTACATAAGACCAGTATGCAGCAAAATATAAAGCTACTTTATGTAACACAGTGGAATACTATATACTACACTGTATTCTCACTGTATCCTCACTGCAAGACTGAAACAAACTGAATATAGTATGTCTTCTAGCACTGTTCAACTATTCCCACCTTCTCTCAGAGTAAGAAGCAGGCATACATCAAGACTCTTTTCTGTTCTGGCACCAAGTTGGTGAAACCTCGTCCTGAAACACTTGAACTAACACTTATTTCCCCTGTTTTTTTATGTTTTTATGATTAAAAAAGTGTGCTATGATTCCTCCCAACAGTTTTAAGCCAGGCACACACTGAAAATTTGGCCATGATTTGGGACAAATTTCAAAATATTTGAAATTGAATAATTCGAAAGATTCCTTCAATCCAAAGCTAAAATCTGTAGTCTTTGATCACTGGTTTGACATGTTTACCAGCAGCCGATTAATGGCCGCCCGATAATTTTTTTCTGCAGAGTGACTTCTCCTATGACGACCCTCAAACCAAAAACGAACACGAGCACCGAACCCGATTATGCAATTAGCGCAACAATTTTAAACCGCCTCAGGAAAAATGTCGAAACGAGTAATAACAGAAACTTATGGAGGAAAAAGGAGTGTTTGTATGATGTTTTTATTCACAAGGCATGTCATTAACAAAATGAATGCTACAGATTGTATTCGTTTGCTGCTAGCTACCATTAGTGAGAAAACGTGGGTCTGAGTGTGTCACAAATTGATTGTAGATGAGTCTTTTTCTTGTGTGTGCCAGTTTTTGTACAGTCTGACATTATAACGACCATGATACTACCAGTGTTGGGCAATAATGCATTACTATTAACATGTTACTGTAATGCAGTTACTTTTGACAGTAACTAATACTGTAATGCATTACTTTTTAAATAACGTAACTCCGTTACCGTTACCGTATGGTGCGTTGTCCGTTACTTTTTTAAATGAATGAATTTTGGCTGAAGTGTAGACTACAGTCTAACCTGTTTACAGCAGCAACGCATTGTAGGATTGATGGATGAGAACCACTGCCAAAAACGAAGAAGACGCACTGTGGGCATGTTTCCGTTTATTCAGGTCTGTGCGGCAGTACTGGCGAGGCGAGGCGAGAGCAAGACGAGTTTCTTAAAGTGGAAATATGCTCATTATTTCACTTTAGTTGAGCATAAAGACAAAAAAATATTTTGTCAAATGTAAGCTGTGTCATTCTGGTTCGAAGGTCGTATCTACTGTGATAAACAGCAACTCCAATCTGTCGAAGCACCTCGACAAAGCTAGAAGCTAACCCTATGTTATGTTGTACATTGTTGAAAGTTTTCATACTTAAGCTGTGAAAGGAAAATTTTTAAGGGCTCAACACAACAGCTTTTATGGTGCAGAAGCCACTTTAGTTTTTGATTCTGAATATATTAATCAGAGACAGGGAATTCTGTCACAATCATGTACATTCCATTTATATGAGAGAATACTTGAAGAAGCTAGAGCTTTCACAATTCATATTTATTCCATATTATGTGGGATCCAAATCCTTTAGTGCAGCCTGATATTTTTCTTTTAAAAATATATCTTCACTTTCAATTTCACTTTCAATTTTCAAATTCAATTTCCTCATTTATTTGTTGGTTTAAGTGTCAAGTGCAGTATAAAGGGTAAAAACAATGGCCATTTTGTATAATGTTCTTGTATTTATTTGTGTAAAAAATGCTTTTTACAATGTACTTAATTAAAGTGTTAAACGAATATTTTAAAATTGAATGGAATGGTTCATGGTAACATGAAGTTCTAGTGGGTCCTGTGGTGGAACTGATTTCAAGAAACAAATACTTTAATCAAGAAAACATACAGCATGGGAAACACATTTAATTCGTCAGCAACTTTCTGTCCATCCTCTTTCCTTGTTTTTTTGCAGTTTTCAAGGTGTTCTCTGGTGTTTTAAAAAAGGTTTTCTGTTTCTTCTTCTCCTTCACACCACACAACCCTTGCTCTGCAGTGGTAAAAATGTTTATATAAAATTTTATGCACTTATTGACAATGAAGTGTGATCCATTTTCAATATTTTTAACACTATGGGATTAAACTCATTACAATGCCTGAATTCTTTCGGCTTCTCCCGTTAGGGGTCGTCACAGTGGATCCTCCGCATGTTTTGAATTGGCACATGTTTTTATGCCGGATGCCCTTCCTAACGCAACCCTCCCCAATTTATCCGGGCTTGGGACCGGCACTGAAAGTGGCTGGGGTTGGAAACTCATTACAATGCAATGGAAAAAATGTATGCTATGCAATACATTTCGGTACAGATTACATTTCATTGGTTAAGACAAACAGCAAATCATCAATTTAGTTAAGTGCTTTCTTAATTTAGTCCAAAAAAAAAAAAAAACATTTCTGTCTCCAGGAAGATGCAGCGCTACCTCTGCCATGTTAATCTGAATTCTATGTGATGCTCAGGACATGCCTCGGTCTCTGTAGTGTTTTGTTATACGCATATTCACATAGCCGCGGTGGTGCTGGGTCTTATGGCGGCGCCGTCCAACGTGATTCCACTTGGCCTCCTCAATATGAGACCCCCCCCAGTGGTGGATCAGAGACAGAGGGTTCACCCGAGGTTGCAGCCCACTCCGTACTATCAGGGTATCGAGGCGTGCTCTTCGAACCTTGGATGTATGGAGGGAACACACATTCCTGTGTCAAGGCTCCATCCTGGGAGCGCCTTGTCATCACGTGACGCTAACGACAGACACATCCCTCATGCGGTGGGGAGCAGTCATGAGTGGCTGCTCCGCCCAAGGTCGGTGGGACGAGAGACATTGTTAATGGCACATACACTGCCTGGAGATGATGGCTGTGCTTTTGGCACTCGTACACTTCCTCCAAGACCTGAGAGGTCACCACGTGCTGGTCCGTGTGGACAACACGTCGGTGGTCTCGTACATCACCCGCCAGACGGGTCTCCGATCTTGCCCCTTGTACAGGCTGGCGCGGCAGATACTCCTGTGGTCCCAAGGGAAACACCTCTCACTACTCTTATGTTCACATGTCGGGCCAGTTGAATTGGAGAGCAGACACCCTTTCGAGGTAAGGCCTGTGGCCCAGGGAATGGAGGCTCCATCCCGAGGTGGTGGAGCAGATATGGCAGTGGTATTGTAGAGCCCGGGTAAATCTGTTTGCGACATTGAATACCTGTGCACTGTCCCCTCTGGTTGACCCTCTCTCTCACCCAGCCCCACTGGGGCTGGATGCCATGGTGCAGACGTGGCCGAGTCTTTATCTGTACGCCTTCCCTCCCATTGTGCTGCTTCTGGGAGTTCTGAAGAGAATCCACCAGGATGAGGTACATCTCCTCCTGGTGGCACCTCGTTGGCCGGGCAGACCTGCTGTCTCTCCTCAAGGGACCTCCTTGGGAAATTCCTCCTAGGAGAGATCTCCTCTCGCAAGCCAGGGAAACCCTGGTTCACCCCCACCCAAAGTTGTGGAGGCTATGGCTGTGGCCCCTGAGGGGGTGCAGTTTCTAGCGGGTGTTCTCTCTACTGAGGTAGTTGGGACCATCCTAAATTCCAAAGCTCCCTCCACGAAGAGGTTGTATACTGCCAGATGGCAACTGTTCTGCACATAGTGTGAGCACCATCGGTTAAACCCAGTCAACTGCCTGGTTGGGTCGGTTCTGGAGTTCTTGCAGGAGCAGTTTGCTACGGGGTTGGCCCCGTCCACCTTAAAGGTTTACGTGTTATTGTACCCCGCCCGCAGGGTAGTCGCTAGGGAAACACCATCTTGTGACAGGTTTCTTGCATGGCACCCGGAGGCTGAGGCCCGAGAAACGATCCAGAATCCCTTTGTGGGACTTGGCCGTCGTGTTGGCGGCTCTGTCTGAGCCCCCCTTCGAGCCTTTGGCAGAGGTGGCCCTTATGGTACCTGTTGGTTGCCGATATCCGCCCTCAAAACGATCAGAGACCTACAGGCCCTGTCTGTAGCACTGTCTCTCCTGGAGTGAAGTCCTATAGTGCTGGGTGTGTAGATAAGATCCCTATGGCTCCCTCAAGACCTGTCGTGTTGCAGGCATTCTGCCTTCCTCGCTTCCTAGCTCCAGACAAGGAAAAACGGGACGAGTCCTTGGAGGAAGTCGGAGCAGCTGTTTGTCTGCTATGGCCCTCATAGGAAAAGTTTGCCTGCCACTAAGCAGACTCTCAGCAGGTGGATAGTGGATGCAATTTCCTCGGGTTATGAGTCCTCTGGTTTTCCCAGTCCTTTCAGAGTCAAGGCTCATTCAACCCATCGTATGGCGGCCTCCCGGATCCTCGGTTCTGCACACTGGTGGTGCCCAGACACACTAGGCAGGGACTGGTAAGTATGGTGTGATGGTATGCTCGTTCCCAAAGCGTTTTAATGCAGCGTCTCGTTCCCTCAGGGAACTAGGGTTACATACGTAACCCAGAGACGGTATAGTTTGTAAATGGAACTTTCGAAAAATTTATTTCGATTAGTGCACCTTTAAATATAAGAAAATAACAGAAGTAAACATTGGCATGCAAGGAGAAAATGGAATTAATTCAAAGCTACTTCGAGGAAGGACATCCATATGCAGTGATTTTGAAGATGCTGCAGTATATCATGACATAAAAATTAGTTTCTACACTTTTACACATACGTTCCAACTTTCTCCTGCCACAGGCTGTTGTACTTCAGACGCTTTATGGTCTGAAATCCATAACTGGCTTTACCCAAAGGTTTTCCATCTAAGTAATTTCACTGTGAAGGACATTATCTTTGGACTTGTAACGAACAATAACAAATATGACTTTCTTGTTAATAATATACTTCTGATGGTAACATTTTAAATACACAAATTTAAATACTTGAAAGTGAAACTAACGTTTTTTGCATTTTATAATGAGTTTATTTCTTTCACAAAATCCCTTAAAATCATTAAAAAGAAAAATGCAATGAATCTTTTGTTCTTAATAAAAAATATAATTTACAGAATAAACCATAGCCCTGCTTATTTTTATCCTTTATTTTATTAAATTCTATTATTATTATTATAAATTGTATTTATTATTCTATTTTATTTTATGAATCTATTTTTCCACTCTTTCCCCTAAATATATGTGTATATATTTGTATTTTAATGCACTTGTTCTGTTTTGTAATGTTAATTGTACAAGTTATTGCCACGTTGTTTGTATATGGCTAATTGCTTAATAAAAACCTAAATAAATAAATAATAAAAAAATGTTTTAAAAGACTGTTGTACCTTCTGTATATCTTGAATGACAGGTGTTTTGTCCAACGATCGGTAAGTGTTCCATTCGCAAACTATACCTACAACCTTTTCCGGTTGGTCTGAATTATTGTTGTGTTTTCGGATTTGTTATTTTGTTTTTTAATTTTTAATTTTTTTTTTTTTTGCATTTGTTATTTTGTTTTGGATTTGTTGTTTTGTTTTTGCATTTGTTATTTTGTTTTCTAAATTGTTAATGTGTTTTGCACTTCTTGGCAACCGTACACAGTAAATGCTGAGCACACTATTTTGAATCTGCACAGACACACTCGAAATGGACAGCATTCTCGTTACTTCACTTCGGAACAGGAACACATTGAACACACTGGTTGTTCCTAAAAGTCTTTCAAATTGACTATATATCAACCTAGAGAAAAGTCCATTTCAGCACGTTTGTCTTTTTGCTGCCTGACATTCATGATGCTAAAGGGGGTCTCAAAAATTTGACTGACTTTGTAGCCTCATCGCTGAAATGTTGAAAGATTGAAACACATTTATCTAGGCATTTGCTTCATAGCTTCTCTATTGACGGGTCTCTTAAATGGTAAACCAAAAAGTCTGAAATGAAAATTAATCTTCTTCCAAGGATTTTCTCTACCTTCAAAGATTTCTTCTCTCTTCTAGACAATTAACTGCTATTTGCAGTAGAAGTAGACACCATGGAGAATGGCATTAGAAATGTAAAGGTAATTTTTTTATTCGGTATTTTTATTCTAGGATGCTCAATCAAACCAAATGAAACTACCTTTCTTGTTAGTTTTTAATCTGTGGATGCAAAAAAAGGTTTCAAATACCAATCGCCATGCACACAGTCTTTGTTTATTACAGTGGCATTGATTCTGACAGAGGGGTCGATTCACATCCATTTTAAATGTCCAATAGTGTTCTGCCAGCAGATGATCATTAATGTCAATCCTTCCTCTGCTTTTCATTCAAAAAAAGCAATGAACAAGAGAAGCATTTACATTTTAAATTTGAGAGAGTTCACCTTTATTCCTATAGGGTCATTTGATTACAATATGGTACCCATAAACATTGTTTTGAGGTTAAACACAGCTCTTTGTTACTATCTGCATCTAGTTCTGATTATCTATATTCATATCTGCATGTGTTTGTGGTTTTTTTTTTTTTACACATGACCTTTATGATACCAGAAAGCACATTAAAAACTTCAAGATGTTCCAGAGCCTGCCTTCAATCCATTTCCAAAACAAACCATTCTGATCAACTGCGATGTCCCCCACAGTCATTGGGGAGGGGAATCAGGACAAAGGGAGGTGGTGAATAAAAAAAAATGAGGTTGTTTTACTTCAGTTCTTTTTTTCTTATTATTCAACATTTTAACACACACACACAATCATAACACAACCCTAAACAACATCAATCACAGCTTCATGCTGCTCAGCTCAGCCGGGTCAGGCCAGGTAAGGTCGGATCCATCTCTCTCCCTGGTGTCTGGCTGTGTACTGAGGAGGAACTGAAAAGAACACATGCATAAATAGGCTGGTGTAAACCACAGCCAGGCGTTGACAATCACTGGATACCTACTTGTTCTCTGTTACTTTCACAGCTGGCCGCTTGACCACATCCTCTCTGGCAGACAAGATTATAAGGATTAGAGCAGACTCTGATGTAGCAGGTGTATTATGTTGAAGGAATAGCAGAGCACATATTCTTTCAGTCCACATTTCCAGCTGCTAAGAATGCTAGACAGACGGTAGTTAAGATGCCTGTGATGTTGTGCTGGCATCTTAAAAAGCACCGCAGTCCAAACAGACAGCCCGAAAAACTTCATGGGTATGAAAAATTGGTTTGCTTGTTGAGTGCAACGTATTTATTTTGTTTAGTGGTGAGCAGAGAATCCTAGCTACGTCATCAACCCGTAGCTCTTTTCTCTATCGCGTTCTTTTCATGTTAAAAATTATTCATCTGAGCGACGGGACATGTCACAAAAGCAATCAGCGTCTTTGTGGCTCGCTTTTATCGCAGCAAATCTGCACGAGGTCGGAACCCTGGCGAGACGGCGTGTGATCATTAGGCGTGGTGAGCGCAAATACGGCAAACGCTGTACACACACGCACAAAAGGCTGAAAGCCGAGGCCTCTTGTGAAGACGCCAATGGGAGAACTGAAAAGGGAAAATCTTTTTGATTGCATGGTAGCATATTGACACAGCTGCAAAACTCCACCCTCCAACGTGGAGTGAACGAGTGAGTGTGTGTGTGTGTTTGTGTTATACATCAATCATCTGTAAGAGCTTAAAAGCAGTGCAGTACCACTTACACTGAACGTTTCATTTTGTTTAGAGAAAAAAAAAATCACATCTGTATACACACACAAACACACACACACACGGCAATATATGTGCGTCTTTGGAAGAGTTACATTCAATGGAAAAATGCATGCAATTTTTGAATGCGCACATACGTGTGTGTGCGCACTAAGGGAAAGTGGCTCTCCATTTATGTGTCTCTTAAGCTTTAGATGAGTTGCTTTGTGATTTCGATGAAGAAAATGCGTACAGTACAGAAGAAAATTTCCCATAATTGGCTTGTGTTAGTGCCGAGGCTTGTCATTTTAACTTTCTATAAACGCAATGATTCAGAGCTCATTCAATTCGGCTGGTGAAGTAACACCCAGCCAAGAGAAAAGAAGAAGAACCACATCAATCAGACATGACAACACACCCCACGCATGTATTGATCCTCGAATCAATGATGGGGGAATATGAAGGGTGGACCCTTCGCTGCCAGACTGTGACCTCTTTTATTATTCTTTCTTTCAGCTCCGAAGGGCTATTGTTGCCAAATGCAACCCCCTGTATGAGTTCTTAAAAAAGCCCTGAAGACATTCCTGCAACATGTATATATGTATGTATGTGTATATATGCATGTATGTGTATATATATATATATACAGGGAGTGCTGAATTATTAGGCAAATGAGTATTTTGACCACATCATCCTCGTTATGCATGTTGTCTTACTCCAAGCTGTATAGGCTGGAAAGCCTACTACCAATTAAGCATATTAGGTGATGTGCATCTCTGTAATGAGAAGGGGTGTGGTCTAATGACATCAACACCCTATATCAGGTGTGCATAATTATTAGGCAACTTCCTTTCCTTTGGCAAAATGGGTCAAAAGAAGGACTTGACAGGCTCAGAAAAGTCAAAAATAGTGAGATATATTGCAGAGGGATGCAGCAGTCTTAAAATAGCCAAGCTTCTGAAGCGTGATCATCAAACAATCAAGCGTTTCATTCAAAATAGTCAACAGGGTCGCAAGAAGCGTGTGGAAAAACCAAGGCGCAAAATAACTGCCCGTGAACTGAGAAAAGTCAAGCGTGCAGCTGCCAAGATGCCACTTGCCACCAGTTTGGCCATATTTCAGAGCTGCAACATCACTGGAGTGCCCAAAAGCACAAGGTGTGCAATACTCAGAGACATGGCCAAGGTAAGAAAGGCAGAAAGTCGACCACCACTGAACAAGACACACAAGCTGAAACGTCAAGACTGGGCCAAGAAATATCTCAAGACTGATTTTTCTAAGGTTTTATGGACTGATGAAATGAGAGTGAGTCTTGATGGGCCAGATGGATGGGCCCGTGGCTGGATTGGTAAAGGGCAGAGAGCTCCAGTCCGACTCAGACGCCAGCAAGGTGGAGGTGGAGTACTGGTTTGGGCTGGTATCATCAAAGATGAGCTTGTGGGGCCTTTTCGGGTTGAGGATGGAGTCAAGCTGAACTCCCAGTCCTACTGCCAGTTTCTGGAAGACACCTTCTTCAAGCAGTGGTACAGGAAGAAGTCTGCATCCTTCAAGAAAAACATGATTTTCATGCAGGACAATGCTCCATCACACACATCCAAGTACTCCACAGCGTGGCTGGCAAGAAAGGGTATAAAAGAAGAAAATCTAATGATATGGCCTCCTTGTTCACCTGATCTGAACCCCATTGAGAACCTGTGGTCCATCATCAAATGTGCGATTTACAAGGAGGGAAAACAGTACACCTCTCTGAACAGTGTCTGGGAGGCTGTGGTTGCTGCTGCACGCAATGTTGATGGTGAACAGATCAAAACACCGACAGAATCCATGGATGGCAGGCTTTTGAGTGTCCTTGCAAAGAAAGGTGGCTATATTGGTCACTGATTTGTTTTTGTTTGGTTTTTGAATGTCAGAAATGTATATTTGTGAATGTTGAGATGTTATATTGGTTTCACTGGTAAAAATAAATAATTGAAATGGGTATAAATTTGTTTTTTGTTAAGTTGCCTAATAATTATGCACAGTAATAGTCACCTGCACACACAGATATCCCCCTAAAATAGCTAAAACTAAAAACTACTTCCAAAAATATTCAGCTTTGATATTAATGAGTTTTTTGTGTTCATTGAGAACATGGTTGTTGTTCAAATTAAATCCTCAAATAAAATTAATCCTCAAAAATACAACTTGCCTAATAATTCTGCACTCCCTGTATATTAAAAATATACCATAAAACAAATATTTTCTATAGAGCAATTAAAATGATCTTTCCTGCCATATTTCTAATATAAAGTTTAAAGATAATAGAAAGATGAGAACTTGCTATGATTTATGATACTAGTTGCCATTATAGTGTATTTTTCATTTTGACATCCTTTTGTACCCCCGAGTCACTGTATCAGTGTAAACAG
>MU589826.1:4646658-4697929 GCA_024362625.1 Silurus asotus
TTATTATTATTATTATTATTATTATTATTATTATTATTATCGTTGTTGTTGTTGTTTTTGTTGCTTGTAACAATAAAGATACTTAACAATTCTTTGTTCTCTCTCCCTATCACCCATTTACTTTCCTTCTCTCTCTCACTCTCTCTCTCTCTCTCTCTCTCTCTCTCTCTCTCTCTCTCTCTCTCTCTCTCTCTCTTTCTCTTTCTTTCTCTCTGTCCATTTAAACATGCTTCTAAGGTACCAGTGACCAGTGTTCCTGTCCCCTTCTCTTCGGATCTCCTTGATTCATCCCAACACATTTCCTCGGTGCGACTGCTCTTCATTATAAGTGACCAATGTGCAGCTCAGGATGGATACACATGAACAGCCTAAAGAGCCTGAAGTAACTGAGCAGCAAAAGGACTATGAGGATGGATTTGGACCTAATATCCAAATTAACAGCAACATTCTGCTACAGTGGCTCACAGTTTACATGAACAGTTTTGCATTTGAGCATCTTTCACTGAACTACACCTCAACAATGATGGAAATACAGTATATGGAATGGACATTCGGTGCCACCCAGATGAGAACGGGTTCTTTGAGTCTGGTTCCTCTGATGCTTTCTTCCTCATTCCATTACAGAAAGTTTGTTTTGTCACCGTCACCACTGGCTGATAAAGATAAGCACTAAATTGATAAATTAAAATCTTTATAACTTTTTTTCTTTCTGTAAAGCTGCTTTGAGATAAAGTCCATTGTTTTTTGCGTTATACAAATAAAACTGAATTGTATTGTTATTTTAATTATTATTATTATTATTATTATTATTATTATTATTATTATTATTATTATTATTATTATTATTATTATTATACTTATAGTGGATTTGGAGTATCGCAACGGATGTTACCAAAGTTACAATATGTAGGTACTACTTTGGTGTGTAATTTGATTGTGTATTTTATTTTTAAATACCTCTCGGTAGGCATTTGGTTGTAACTGAGTTTGGTTTCATGTTTTTATTACTGCCTTGCCCTGGATTACGCAATCCGTCGTCTGGTAAACACTGTGTTATAATCTCTCTTGAAAAGGACTCCCCCACCGTCTGTGAGGCACTTGGTACAGCCCGGCGCTCGGACTGCAGCTGCTGCTGCACTTTTCACTCTCCCTTCAGTTGAGCTGAACTCCAGAGCAGTGCTGTTCCCCAAACTCTGTCCTGGGGAGGTTTGAAACCCACAGCACCGCACTTCGACATGACTTCAGCGTCCGGTTCCTGTCCCGTTTAGAGGATTTACACGTTTCTTACCCGTTTATGTTTGTAGAATAACTTTCTGAGCTCCAGAACCCGCGGGGAACACAGTGTGTGGTGGTGGAGCGTTGCTTACCATGAAGCTTGCACTTCTCCTGCCTTGGCTTCTCCTAACTTTGTGGCTTTCCATTGAGTGTAAGTGGTTTTATTTTCCTCTTATTATTAGTATTATTCTCAGTACTGATGCTTATTGTTATTGTTATTATTATCTTTATGAGCACCATTCTGTAGATAAAGTGCCTGCAGTGTTGTTTGCAAACGCGTCCACAAACGATGGAGTTAAAAGGAAAGATACAGAGATAGAGAGCTGCTCTCCTCAAACCCTGAGATCTCCATCCAGTTGGAGCTTCCTGGTTTCAGACAACTCTGCAGGAGCAACACTGCATGCTGCATGGCCTTCTCGTCTCCCTCTGACTTTCTATGGAGACAGGACGAAGCTGGAGAAAGTGTGTTTTGCAAGAAATCTCAGTCAGTGTGATGCTTTTTCCCAAAGCATCATCTCATTTCTTCCACTGCCTCCAACCTCCTTTCACCAGGTTACAGCAAGTGGGACCAAAAAACAAAAAACAAAACAAATCGCAGCTTTTTGAAGACGCAAGTCAGTCAGTAAACAAACGGACAAACAAAAGGAACCCCCTGAAGTTGTTTACAAACTCACCCATTCTATCTTTTGACTTCGTTCATAACGTTGACGTTTAAAAATTCTGCCATTTAAAATGCAAAAAATGTGTTTTTGTTGTTTATTACAGCGACATTGTTGTATATTTCAAGAGAAATCTTTATTTATCAGAAATATTTAATCTTTAAGATGTTAGATGTTTGAACAGAAAAGATTTCTTAAGATGTTCCTCATGCCATCTTCTAATCTCTTCTACTGATCGGACGACACGCCGGGCGATTTGTTCTGAAAGAATCTAAACAAAACAAAAAAGGATGCCGTGTTTTGTGCGAAACTTTTTGCAGAGTCTTCGAGCGCTGGCTGTCTTTAATTAGATCGTGGGGTTCGTAGGGAGAAGGTGAAGGAACCTACGTAACTTTTCGTCCGAGTCGGTGTCAGAAAAATCCATTGAGCCAGAATAGTGTTTACGTAATGGATGAACTTCATGGCAAAGATCATCATTTGTTAATGTTTTTGATCAGAGATCAGAGATCAGAGCACTTCATTGTCTGGATACTTTGGAACAGACGGATGAACTGTGTGTGTGTGATTGTTTGTGACAGCTGATCTTACCATGACAAAAGCAGCGCTGGCTTATTTTGCGGCCGTCTGATACGTTCACGTTGCATGCGAGCGTGTAAAACGGTGTCTCGGGGTCTGCGGAACAAGTAAACGAATAGTCCAGGTTGCCTCGATCGTCCTCACGCTACAAGCCTCAGGGGCCCATGTCACAACGAGCGGGTTAAATCCCAAATCCTGTCCGTGATACATATATTCAAGACACTTGCTCTGAGATCTTGCTTCCGCGTGCGATGTCGCTCACGTGCCACTCACATGCCGTCACACTGTTTTCTGGCATATAGACAAATGTTCAGTTGTTCAGGAACCCCGAAGGCTTCATCGCAGAGAAACCCGATTTATCAGATGCTGCTGCATCTTTCTCATTCGAGCGTAGCTCTCGCGTTTCTTTCCACCGGTCCGTTCCGGATTGATGGAATGCAGCAGGTTTGTTCTGATTTCAGCGTCTTGTTCGTCTCAATCGCACACAATGTGTGATAGTACTGCTTCTGTTAATGCCACGGCTGTGATTCTGGGTTGTTCCTGTTCGCTACTGTCTGCTAAATTACATTAGTGTGATTTCGGTGCCTACATGCTGAATAGACGTTTGGCTCCAATTAAAAAGCAAAAAAAAAAACAGGTGTGTGTGTGTGAGAGAGTAAGAGTGTCGGCTGGGGACGTATGTCACCAGGTGTCTAGTGTTTATTTTGTTGCTTTAGTGCGTAGAACTCATGTCTCGAAGCACTTGTGATATTCTATTGATGTGTGTGTGTGTGTGTGTGTGTGTGCTCTTGTAAAGCAGGTTTAGCAGCTAACTCTGACTGAATGACTGGAGAAATTACTTCCTTTTGATGCGCTAATTCAAAAACGAGCAAATTCCGGAACCTACAAGATACCCTACAGCTACAAGAAATCTCCGATGGCTCGAATGTTCCGTACGATAAAACGGAGGCCGTACGCTCTTAGAAATCGGATCGACTTTCCAGTGACGTAGACGTCGCGCTTTAGGAAAGGGTTTTAACCTTTTGAGTTTCTAACTAAACTCAAAATACTCAGATGTGTGATTTTCACTTTGGCGGATTATAAAAGGTCTTTACGCTCAAATCTTTGGGAAAATTCTCCCGGATTCAAACAGCTTTGGAGTATTCACACCTCAGAAGTTAAGGAACTAAATAAAGAAGAAATGATCCAGAGGGTGCAAACTTTTGAGCAAAATAGATGTGTGTGTGTGTGTGTGTGTGTGTGTGTGTGTGTGTGTGTGTGTGTGAGAGAGAGAGAAATATGCTATTTTTCACACTTTCCCTAAATAGGGGGTCATCATCAAACGGTGGCACTTATTACAACAAGTCGACAGGTGTGTGTGTGTGTATGTGTGTATAAGTGTTTGGTGTCCCTATTCCTAACACCAGTAATCACTTTATTTCTTTTGGAGTTTAAGATGTAAAAACTTTGAAACGGAGCTCATCGCTGCACATGAAATCGCAAGAATGTCCAATTCTTAAACTCGTGACGGGCTTCGGATGCAAAGTGCATGGCAGCAATGTAGAATATGATTCATCGGTTCCATTTTCAGCTACACGATGTAAAAGGTACTTCCAGTACATTGGTGAAGACGTATCGGTGTGGCAAGACTTTGTTCGAGCGACACACAGTGCCAGTAGCTCATAGGGTATAACATGCTCTTGCATCACCAGTGAATGCTTATTCGATCCCTAACTGGACTTTTGGCATTAAACCGAAAACACAAAAAACAAAAACAAACAAAAGCATGGAATTTTGACCTGAAAAGGATTTCGGTAAACCTGCATCAAAGCATCAAATTTAACTCTCTATACCAAGAGTCGCCAACGAACACGATTTAAAGAGGCCCATTTAA
The DNA here is from genome assembly GCA_024362625.1 of Silurus asotus. Lineage (NCBI taxonomy): Eukaryota > Metazoa > Chordata > Actinopteri > Siluriformes > Siluridae > Silurus > Silurus asotus. Next base: position 4,651,042 of record MU589826.1, read on the forward strand.
ACAGTACATGGATTTGCAATGGATCCTGGGTAATCCTGGATCGTACAGGATGTATTGGATTTCCTCTATTAAATACCTGTAGTTTACTGTGCAAAATCGGCGCAAAACTCCCTGCCAACAAGCAGTTCCCGACCACCGGCATCCTTAAATCTAAAAATGCTGGAAATCTAAAACAATATATACATTTGTTGTAGTTTAGTAGAACTGCACAAGCAACTTGATATCAGTAGCTCAGTATGGCACCAGCCGCTTTGCTCGCACTTCACACGCCCCGAATTTGTGTGAAGCGAACGAGCGCACGTGTGCCAAAGTGTTGCCCAATGGGTAAAATGGGTCATGTGGTAACATTTAAGTCACAAACTTTTAAAAGAAATGAAAATAAAAAAAGCCCCCTCATGGACCCTATTATGGAGTTTACCACAATGGGGAAATGTTTGTTGTGAAAGTCAAGATGCTTTGGCTCATATTTGACACCCGCATATTCAGTTTAATCCTGAAGGACCCACACAATGTGTAGGTTTTGCCCATGATGCTCAGAGGCTTTTTAGACTCGCTGCACATTTGTTTTCCGGTCCACAAAAGTTGAAGAAAACGTACAAATATATATGTGATGTATCGTAAAATGAAGGATCTCTGACCAATCTGCGCTTAGGCGTATCGGAACTTGCGTCAGCATTCGTTAGCAAACGACTCCTGTTGCTTGGATGCTATATAATGAGTGTAAGGCATTTATATTTACTGCCCTCATTGTTTTCAATTGACTCTCATCCCGCTCTCTTTCTCTTCCTCTCTCTTTCGCTCTGTCAAAGGATTGCTTTGGCCTTGGCCTGGAAATCCGTCTCTCGCTATTCCACATCACGTTGCACATTCCACCGCTCCCACTGCCTACACACACACACACACATTCATACACTAAACCAACCATGGGGCCCCAGCAACAAGCTCCATTAAGAAAGCAATTCAAGGTTCCAATAGGCCCTTCAGATGCCAGGCTTGTGTTTTAAAACGGCTCGGTAATGAAGTTGGAGAACTCGAGTACACTGTTTCGCGCCGCTTCCTTTGAAGGGTGCCAGTGGGTACAAAGTGTCAAAACAAGTCCAGCCTTTTGGTTTGGCCGTACCGTATGCGTGTCCCAATAATGCCTTTTAACCTCCCTCTCTGGCTCACTTTTGCTTTCCCTTCTTCTCGTTTATTTCAGTAACAAACCCAATATAATCATAATAAAACTGGATCATATGTTACTAATGAGTCCCTCTTAATCAGCTTTTTAAAAATACGTTCAGAGATGATAAAGATGCTCTTTTTCCTCAAACAGTCAGCACTACTGTGCGTCCCGTTTATTTTTTTATTCCGACATTATTTACTCTTGCGCTTGGGAGAACCTTCTCTGATTTGGTTAATGTGTTCACATGCAGAGTAAAAATCTGCTCATTACCCGGTCCGACCAGCACCGATTGGATCTGGAAACACTGGGATAAATTCAGATTACTTCCAAATCATACTCCGTAACTAGTCAGTGTGGTATCTGGTAAACCAAAAAGCTTTACGTGAACCTGTTACTGCACAAAACTGGGAAACGTGATTAAATTCATTACCCGCACTGGCAAAATAATGTGTGGCATATAAGTTTACCATATGTGAACAGGTTTGTAAAATTCTGAAGACCCTCAGGTCCATCAAAAATTCCAAGTTAAGCGGACATTTATTTTGCTTTTCCAGTCTGAATGGTGGGAATTAAAAACAACATTCCCCATCAGCGTTGATTAGTTGATCAATTTGTGTATCGCTCCATCCCTAGTAAACACACTTCATTATATGCCTCCTGATATTGTTCAGTTCTGCTGTTCCCTGTTCGGTTAATGACTCTTCAAGCTCTTGGAAAGCTCCTTGACTCTTTGCCTTTGTGTGGGATGGAGTGTGTCTAGCTCGAATGCCCTAAGGGATACTTGGTCACTCGACGTGTCCACAATCAATCTGACGACACTGTAAAGAGGACGCTGTAAATCTCACCGGCGTCCTCCTCCTCTGCTTCCCGACACAAACACACAGAGAAGGCGTGCATATCTTTGTTGGTCCAGGGTCGAGTGTGGTTTTGTGTGTGTATGTGTGTGGATAATGGCCTGTTTGAAAGGAGGACGCTTTTGTAGGCATTTCGGGAACTGAGGCAGCCTTCGTCCCCTTCATTAAACAGTGCTTGCATGCATGGGCTTGTCCTCACTCCGAATTCCCTTCCAAAATAACAATAAAAATAGATTAGCACATCTTACTTGTGGCGAGCTTGTGAGCTAATGTGGCGTTTGCTTAGCGCATTAAAACCAAGTGGTGTTTTAGATGTGGCATCGGATGGGTTCTGATGGTTCGGTCCTATTAAGTTTTATAGCATACGTATAGCATTTTTAACAGCAGACACTGTGGCCTAGAAATTTTAATCGAGATCTGGAAGATCTCAACAAGCAGCTCGAAAAGACATTCCAGAAAAGATGAGAGAGTTAAGCGAATAAATCAGCCTGGAACGGGTTAGAAAGCCACTTCTAAGGCTCCGGCACTCCACCGAACCACAGAACTTCCCAGAAGTTGCTGGTCTACCGACATTCCTCCAAACAGCGCATCAACGACTCATCCACGAAGCCACAACAGAGCCCAGAAGAACATCTAAGAGGAGCATCGCTTGCCTTAGATAAGGTCTTCATTCATGATTCTCTGTCATTAGAAAGAGACAGAAATGCTGAACGGGGTGTGGGAGTGGGGAAGGAAAATGAGGAACATTAAATTGTGCCTCACATTAGTTGTTAAACACCTTGACTTTCTGAGGACTTCGGAGTCACAAATGTTTTTCGGAAGACCGTTTTTATTTTTTATTTGTTACATTCCACAATAAGGATGGTAAAACATGGCGGTGGTAGTGTTGAGGTATGCGCATACCGAGTTGACTCACCTTGACATGCGCAAGTCCAACTCTGAACATAATAGAAGCCATGATTTTACAAAGAATTGTTAGCTATTTATTTACTTAATTTTAACAGGCTTTCTAGTTACATGCATTAAAGCTGCTTTCGGTAGATGTTGCGCAGAAGCTGACTATCTTTGTCGTTGGCAATTGAACATGTACAATATATTTGTCCTACACCCTGGCCATGTTTGTCACAACCATGCCGTAATTGACAGCTGGTGTGTGGAGTTAAAGTGTCAGGCGATTTGATTGCTGGTTTTAAAGCGAGTCGGGGGATTTGGGTTGGACCGCTAAGAATGTGTCCTCATATGCTCACATTAAGTCTTGCCTCACATTAGCCATAAAACACCTTGACGTTCTGAGGACTACTGAGTCTAAAAGTGAGTTTTTTTTTTTTTTATGTAATCTGATTAGCATTCCACAATAAGTAGAAAAGTGAAACATGGTGATGGTAGTGTAGTGTTGTGGGCACATTGTGATGATGTGGAGTGGCCTCGCTAGTAGTCCTGCAGTAAACCTCACTGAGATCAGTACATCAGCCTGAGCTACAAGGACCATCAAAAAAGACCAAGTCCTCTACAAGTCCAGCAATGTGTTGAAATGAGATGAAGAGCTGCTCCAAAGTAACCTGAGCTGAACGTAGTGATGGTTATTTACGATCTGATTGAATCACCATGTTGTACGTGTTTGTATGTGTGTAGCGAGCGTGCTCTAAAACTCGCTCAGGATCTTGTTCGTAAATGCCATGCTGTGGTGTGTAACTGATTAGCAGAATAAGCTTGGCGGGTATGAGAGGTTGATCGATGGTGGGCGTTTTGGGATTTGTTGTGCGTATGCCTGTGTGTGGGGTGGGGGGAGGAGGAGGAGGCAGTAGGCAGTAGGCCTGGCTTTTGTGTGCTTTTTATCACTTCCTCCCTCGCTCCCTCACACCTCTATTGGAGTGCTGCTGCAGTTAAGTGTCGTGGCCGAGGAGCGAGCGTGTGCGATTTCAGTAATAAGTCGAATTGCATGCCAGCTGCCTGCTTCCTCATTAGGCCAAGTCTGGCTCCTGGGATTAGGGGTCACAGGGTGACCAGCACCCACAAATATAACAAAGACTCCCGCATGCATGAGCCTCTCTGTCTGAGGCATTAAATTAGAAGGAGCGCACACGCGATCACACGCGGTCACTCTGAGATGGGCCAAGCCAGACGTGTAGGTCCAGCCTCCTTTGTTGTTTAGGACGCATTCAGAGAAGAAAGACGTGCGAGTCGAATCAAAGACTGTACTATGATTTTTTTACTTCAAAGAATTGTAAGCTGTTTAAAATCCTAACAAGATTTCTACTTACATGCCCAGAAGCTGTTTCAAATTCACATTTTTTTTAATCGTGTCTTCGATGTTGGACAATTGAACATGTGTATTTGTTATACGCCGCAGCCATGTTTAAGTCACACCCATGCCGTGATTGACAACCGGTGTGTGGACCTTTTAACACGTCAGGCGATTTTAATTGCCGGTTTGAAAGTGAGTCGGGGGATTTGGGTAGAACGAAATGAATGTGTTTTCACAAGCGCGCACACACGTCACAAAAACCACAAGCATCACTATGACAGCTGCCGGGGTCTTAAATGTGTGTGTGTGTGTGTGTGTGTGTGTGAGTGATTTGTAGTACAATTACGAATTTTTTGTTTTCGTAATGTGTTTTTGAATCTGTAAGACTTTTGGAAAGATGGGGTCCCCACAATGTAAGGATTTTTAAGCTGGTCCTCACAATGTATTAAAACGTGGTTGTGTGTTTGTATGCATTTTCATCACTCTTTGTATGACTTTCTTTAAGATCTTCACGCACGTGTGTGTGTGTGTGTGTGTGTGTGTGTGTGTGTGTGTGTGTGTGTGTGTAAGTAACAGGTGCCTGGCTCTGTTCCTTCACTGGCGCCCGTGGTCAGATATTTCCCCTTGGCCTGATTCCACATGCCCTTCCATTCCATAACTCCTACTGACATTGAGTTTTACTTTCTGTAAACTCATCACACACCGTTGGAAACTCGACGCACTCGTGTTCAGAGCCCAGATCTTGTTTCTGTCTGCGTGCCTTTTTGACCTGGAGACATTAGTATTATTGTTGTTATTACAGGACACAATGCGTTTTTCTTTTCTGCACACTAACGCTGTGATCCCGAGACGGCAAGTTATACTCTTATAGCACTTCATTGCACTTATAGCACTTCATTACAAACCCGTGTCCATTTCACCTCATTGATTAGGGAACGAAAACATGGAACTGGAAAGTACACTTGAAGGATTTCCACTTCTTGGTCTAAATACCTAAAATCGGAGGGGAAAAAAAACCTGTATATCAAAATTCATATTTGTTCTGCGTATTATAACTTTTTCTGTGTGGAAGGCTGTAAAACTGAGGAAAATATGAATATATAGTAATACTGTCAGGATTAACTATGACCCAGTGAGATCATCCAACCCAAAAAACCAGCGCATTACAGCAGTGACTGTACAGTTAAGATCAATACTGAAGGATCGATCTATTAAGTTCAGCTTCTGTCTGACCAAGGTATGTGTGTGTGTGTGTGTGTTGTGCTAGCATTCTGTATCTTTGCATAAAAGGAAAAACATAATCCTTTCTTCAAGGTGACTGCTACGCCTGACTATTTTAATTCGTCCACCTCCCTTAGCGTGTTCTATTCCTAGCTACACACAGAGCAATTGCTTTGCAATTGTACAAATGTTTACTTTTTGGGCTTGTAATGAATGCCTGTTGTTCTGGGACAGGGACAAGTGTCACACACACACACATGCGCTATTCCGTGTGCTCATGGTTCACTGCATGCTCGGCATTCCTGACAACAGGAGCTCTGAGCTTTGACACCGCAAATGCTGCGAAGCACAGAATGATTGGGATAGCAGGTATTAAAGCATACCGTCGCTCACCGCAGCGTCCTGACTCGCCTGTCACCCTGTCGCCCCGTCACCTCCTGTTCCATAAAGCGCTTTATCTATTCATAGCACCAGCGCCGCTTCCCACTAGAAAACGATCCTCGGAAACACAGCAGGGTATCTATTTAGGGACGTGACATTTCTGTATCGCGTCTAATCACGCTGTAATGACTCTAAAAGAAACGGATTACAAGGGAACTAAAACCGTCGGACTGAAATGCTGGATTTCTGCACGTTTCTAAAAACCTAACACATTCTATTTTTCTTTTTTTAAATGCAACGATCATGTGGGATGAACGAAACATCGCACCGAGATTAAGATTTTTTTTTGGTGTGACTATTCATCACAAGCTTTACTGAATGCTTTTGTTCAAAGTAAACCAGATTGCAGAATCTATACTCATGGGTGTTTAGTTTATTCTGGAACTGCAGTTATACACACACACACACACACACACACACACAACTCTTTAACCTTGATCAACATATAAATGTGGATTTCCTAGGTGAGATCTACAAGACCTTTGAAAACACTGTTCTTAAATATGTTCACTGTCTAAAATCCTGTGCCACTCTAGGTCAGTGTAGGTTGTGGGTTTCCTCAAGTGTTCATTTGGGAGGGTCTTGCAGGTCTAATTAACGTCCCTATGACTTTTACAGTTGTAGCCAAGGGACAGTGAGCAGATAACGGCCTCGTGTCAGCCATCACATGGCTTCTGAGAGAAGAGCTAAAGATCAAACAAACCCTCTGGCTTCTGCACACTGAATTCTTTCAGAGTCCCGTGGGCTCGACGTCTCTCGCATGCACGATTGAAAAAACATCTCAGTAGTGATAACAAAAGCCGACTCTCTCTGGCCAGCCTCCAGTCAGAGCTGGAAGTCTCATGACCTGCCACTGATCCACCACTTATTTCCTTCTTTTTTGCACTTTTTCCATTTAATCATTCGGTAAAGAGCTTGTTATCCAATCAGAACAAGCAGTCGAGGGCTCTTTGGAATTATTGGATTTATATGCCAAAGTATTACAATGATTAGTGTAGCGAAACCTTTTAATCATTTTGATTATAGGTATTAAAAAAAAAAGAAAACGGGTGTAATCTTTTTATTATTTGTGTCATTTTGTTGGCGAGATCAGATCGGGTTCCATGCCATTGATTCCTGAAAGATGATCTCCTTCTGGGGATTAATGCGCTCATGCAAACCGAACTTATATCCTCTAATCAGTTCCGCATGATTCTGTTCGGTCCAGTAACTAACTCGCTGCCTTCCTGAAATTCTCAACGTGTTTCTGAAAAGAATGACTGTCTAGTCTGGGGTTTTATTATTTGCTCGTTAATAGTTCACTTTACTGACGCCCGTAAGCTCACTCTCTCTTTCTGGCCCTAGAGATTTTGTATGTTCTGTTTTGGGACTATCGGCATGTTGTCCAGACCCAGAGAGATGGGGAGTAGGACATGGTTGATACGGAGACATGAATGTTATCTTCTGGTTTAGACTTCAAACTAAACTTTCTGCTGGGAGACCGGAGAGATAATTTGAAGCATATCTGGTCGTTGGCCAAAACTTGTCCCTGTTCACACTGCAGGCAATGCCACCGTAACCTTTACTTGATTGTAGCTCGAATACGGAATCGGTCAACAGACCTTGACCGAGGCTGGACACCGAAGGTCTGGCACAGTCTGTTTTTGTGAATGTTTTACACAAAAAAAAGCTAACCCATTCATTACCAACAGCAAGCTGTTAATGAAAGATTGGGCCTAATTAAAAATACTTTGCAACATCCATCAGTCAGTATTTCGAGAATAATCATTCCTCAGTAAGTTGTTGTGAAATCTAGTGTTTTTTATTTTGTTGTGGGTTTTTTTTTTGTGTGTGTTTTTATTTCCTTCATTTTTTGTCTCACCAGTTTGTCATTTTGTTCTCTCATCTGAATTGGTCAACACTAAGAGAGGTTGAGAGAGTGACCTCTGAAAATCCCCCTGTGATCTCAGTACACAGTTGTGCCCATTGTACTTGCCTAATGATCAAATCCCTCTCTTCCTCTCTTTCCCTCTCTCTCTCTCTCTCTCTCTCTCTCTCTCTGCTCCTTTAAAGGCTTTATAGAGTTAGAAAATGGTTGCACCAAACAGGAAATAACTTCCAGGTCAGTGAATGCGAGGTGAAAGGTCGCTTCTGGGTCAATCAGACCGTAAATTGTTTGACCCTTTGCTTCTCTGTTCTTCTAATGGACTTCTGCAGTCTTTTGAAGGTTACTTTGTTTGTAGATCATCCCTTTTCCGCTTTAGCAGGACTGTAGATTTTTGTTTGTTTTTTTGCAGTATGTATTTTTGTGTGCTTTTGTTGACCACTTTGTCTTAAATGTCACAATGTTGTCATCTCAAAATCCGTTTAGATTGGGGGTGTTTCACTGGAGGGGGGCAGAAGAAAGGGGCTTCCTAGGGGTGAATTTCCACACTTTCATCTGTGTGGTAGGACAGCTGGTTGGAGGAACTGGCTCAGCTCAAGCTGCTTTGGCCACATTGTCTGTGTTCTGGCTCTCCTGGGGACCTGTCCCCCCCCAAAAAAAAACCCCCAAAAAAACCCTGGCCACCCTTTATTTTATTTTTTTTACTCTATGCTGACCTGTCAGCTGTTCTAGAACAGCCATGGATAATGGCTCTTTGGAGACCTTCTTTGCCACGGACCTCTGTCGGAACACTGCGTGCCTGGAGGACTCCAGGGGGCACTCCCTCTTTTGTTCCCCTGTAAATAAGATCAGAGTTTTATTCCCTCTGTTCTTGTGTACAAAGACAGATGAAATTCTCCTCGGGGGAGTAATAGGGCTTGGCAGGACTATCGATCATTGCCCCAACCTGACACCAGAAGCTGTTTTACACTTTTCTCAAAGGCAGCAGATTGAAGGCGGATACTGTCGTGACCCAAATGACTTCAAAAAAGGGGTAAAAGGTTTAGTGGCCTCGGAGTCTTTAGAGAGTGGATATTAATGAGCAAAACCACAGCCATTTTCTTTATTAACTGTAGCATCTAGTTCTGTTAATGACCCTATGAGAAATGCTATATTTTTTGCACCTGTATATTAGAGCAGGTTTTAACCATCATGGCCACATGCGCTTGTTGTGCATCCCATTCCAGAGGTATCCCCCACAACACTCTTATTGGAAGCCTTTCGATTAATTATTGTTTAGCAACAAGAGCCTCTGTGGGACCAGTTTCTGTTGCTGGGGGTGCAGACGGTGTTCCAGTTCATCCAAAAGGTGGTCAGTGGGGTTGAGGTCAGAGTTTTGTGCAGGATTCTATTTCCACTCTGACTTTTAACCACTTTTTGAAAGCAATTACCTATAAATATGATGGTCTACACACTTTTGGTCATTAGTAACAAATTTTGCATACTAATAACTAAGTACTTCGATAGCCTCCTTTCTTTTCTTAAAACATTTGTTGTACTTGACGTTTGACATTGACGTTTGAGTCTCCATCCTGATACAAGTGGGGGAGCCAGTGGAGAGAACAAAACTGTTATAAATCCCTCCACTGCCAAACAGGCAACACCAGCACCTCGGCCAAACCTCTGGCCCATGATCTTGACCTTTACAGAGACTTGGCTGTTCAGGCAGGTTTATTTTGGAAAGCCTCCTCTCGTTATGAAGTTTAATTGAGAGTGTTCTGTAGGAACCTCGTCCAACTGCTTTTTACCCGATGCGTATACAATTTTGAAAGCATACAATCGTAAAATTTTGAATTTTCAGATTCATGTTATATTTTTTTACGTTGGCAAGTTGTTTAGCTAGGCTCGACGACAAACACCACGTTCTGTTTGTTGTTTTAACATTATAATGTTCTTCAGCAGTTCAGGCGGTTTTGTCCTGCACAGCAACAGCAGGGGGGTGACAGAGGGACGGAGACTATCTGCCCAGCAACGTTTCTATTTTTAACTTAAGAATGCTGTGGTTTGGGGGTCATAAGGTATGATGAACCCAGTCACTGGTCTTTGTGAAGGTGTTTTCACTATGGTGACTATGGTGAGTTTTGAATGTTTAGCGGCAGATAAAAAAAAATGTTAAAGGCTACGTTTCAGTTATTTTGCCAATACAACGTATCAGAATTTACTTCCAAATGAAATTGAGGTCCTCAGTTAGTGTGTGTCTTTGTTTATTATTTTTGGCCAAAGGAATGATTTCATCAAAGGATTGTTTTGTCTCGTTTGTATCAAGATTGTGATGCTACAAGGGTACCAGATGAAGCCAAATAACCTAGATTTTGGTTATAGTTCGGGGACTAAAACACACTTCGTATTTTTGGTTTCTGCTCCATTATAAGTTGCTGCATTGCTATCTCTGGTACTCGGTCTACATAAGTACCCTTGAAGTTGTCCGAATAAGAACAAATGTGTGATGCTCAAAATATCTCGCGTGCCTCAGTAAAACCTGTCCCGATTATTACTCTGCGGTCTAGACACATTGTTGGGAAAGCATTTAAGGGTTTGTAGCGTGTCTCGGTTCAAGATTCAAGACGCTGCGACTTCTAGGCCAAATGTCACCGGCTGCATGCATGAATGGGCAGGTGACGGTCTGAGTGTGATTCAGCCTTGCGAGGATAACGATCCTGTCTGTAAAAGCGTCTCCTTGATTAGAGGGAGGCACCGCGGAGATTATTTTACGGGGATTACTGGGCGGAGATTTGAGCAAGAAAGCCATACTTTGCCCCATAAAACGTGATTATCTGTTATTTTACAGCTTTTAGCGCCAACAGTCACCTGTTATCTGTGCCAGGCATGTTCTCGTAGGTATTAAAGAAAAGATTATCATTTAAGTGTAAATATGGTGTTATTGTTTGTGCAACTTGTCTAATTCTAATGCATTGGCAACACAGCCATAAATGTTCTTCAGCCACTTAAATCAGACATCTTCTATGTGTTGCCTTTCGCTGTTTAGACCCACCACCTCAAGGTTGTGGGTGCCGAGATTCTTGCTCAGTCTGTTTGTTTGGGTCACCTGTCAGCTTGAACTAGTCTGCTTGTTGGCTTCAACTTCTCTCGACAACACAATGCCTTTTCTCACAGTACCGCTCACTATATTGAGTGAAAACTCTTGAGCCTGTTGTGTGTGAAAATCCCATGAGATCAACTGTATCTGAAATAGACCAACCAGCCTGCAGGGCACCATTAACCATGCCACATGACCAACAATCATGCCAGATCATGTTTGATGTGAAGACGTCTCTGCAGAATTTTATGCTTTTTATATACAGTACAGACCAAATGTTTGGACACACCTTCTCATTCAAAGAGTTTCCTTTATTTTCATGAATATGAAAATTGTAGTTTCACACTGAAGGCATCAAAACTACAAAAACATCAACATCAATATATATATATATATAATATGTGTATGTGTGTATATGTAGCAGTTCAGAATCAGTATTTGTCTAATAACATGACAAAAGCATATTTAAAATTAAATTAAATACAACCTACTCACCAGAGATGCTGACTCATAATTTGCACTGCTCCTCAGAGGCTGCAAGTCAGTGGTACCACTCGTATTGACTGGTCTGGAAGTGGAGAACAAACACTTTCCCGGGCTGAGACAAGCTAGCTAGCTTCCGGGTTGGCCGACCTCCTCACGATTTCTAGCTTTACATAAAAAAAATATTTTTATGTATGTCCAAAACTAAATACATTTCTCTTCCTCTGTAGGCATAAAAAAAGTCTAACTCGGATGTATTAATGTGTGCAGGGTGCCACAGCCGTGTTTTGCCAGTCAAACTTGGCGGTAACAGTTTCCCTCTCACTAATCAATCAGAGAGAAAGAATTTTGAAGGAGAATTTGAAATCTGATTGGTTAAAGAAAAGGAGACTATGGTAAAGAGCCAGCGGTACAGACTTTGCGGTATAGACTTTGAAGGCCCTGGGCAGATTAGATTGACATGGCAGCACATAGAGGCTGAAATCTGATTGGACAAAAAAAACTAACATCCACATACACGTATTGGAAGCAGTGCACCCAAGAGAAATACTAGGAAATCAAGAGAATAAATTGTTGGGAATATATTTGTACAATTTCATGAAACAAATATTAGAATTTAGGTTGTAAATGTAGGTCAGTGCTTCTGATATGGTTTAGAGAAGGTCTTGCCGGCCCTGACCTCCTGCCACTGATATAAATACTGTAGAAATGAAACTTATATATATTGTAGAGTAGTCATAGTGCAGCTTGTTTACTGTTCTCTGCAAATAACTGAACATACAGCCCTTATTGTGTAAATAACTGGCAACTGCTTGACAGGATCATACACATTTGTTCATCTTGTATTAGAGCAGTTAAAATGTGCTACTTTGAGTACAATTCTTAACATGGCACCTCATGGCAAAGAACTCTTTTAGGATTTGAGAATTACAATTGTTGCTCACCACAAAGATGGCCGAGGCTATAAGAGGTTCGGTAACACCCTGAAACTGAGTTACAGTACATTGGCCAAGTTTGCACAGAGGTTCTCCAACATGGGTTCCACTCGGAACAGGCCTCGCGTGGGTCGATCAGAAGTGGAGTCCTCGTGCTGTGCGTCAGGTGCAGAAGCTGGTCTCAAAAAACACGCATGAGGGCTGCCAGCTTCAGAGGCTGCAGAAGCGGAAGGTTCGCTTGTCAGTGCTCAGACCACCTGCTGCACACTGCAATAATTACGTTTGCATGTCCGTCGTCTCAGAAGAAACTCTCTTCTGAAGCTGGCTTACAAGAATTGAATTCTTTTTTAATTTGTATAGCGCTTTTATCAATGACCATTGTCTCAATGCAGCTTTACACAGATGATGCAGTGATAGAATGAATACGAATCTAAGTGGAAGTAGAAGTTTGTCCATAATGAGCGAGCCTTTGGCGACTGTGGCAAGGAACACTCCCAGAAATGGCATAAGGAAGAAAATGTGAGAGGAACCAGACTCAAGAGGGAACCCATCCTTGTCTGGGGGGCCCTTAATGTCCATTTATTACAGCTGAACAATGTTGAGGTGTGCAGTGATGGTTATTAAAAGCAAACTGTAATCCTGTAAAAGCCCACAAACCGTTTGCTGAAGACGACCTGCTCGAGAGCATGAATTACTGGAACCATGCCCTGTGGTCTGATGAGACTAAGATAAACTTGTTCAGCGCAGATGCTGCCCAGCATGTGTGGCCACACCCTGGTGAGGAGTACCAAGAAAATTGTGTCTTATCTACAGTCAAGCATGGTGGTGGTAGCATCATGGTCTGGGGCTGCATGAGTGATGCTGGTACTGGGGAGCTGTGGCTCATTAAAGGAAACATTGATTCAATCGTACTGTGACATTCTGAAGCAAAGAATGATGCCCTCCTTTCAGAAACTGGGCCGAAGGGCAGTTTTCCAACAGGAAACCGACCCCAAACACACAGACGAGATGACTGCCATGCTGTAAGAGGATCCCATCAACAACCTGCGCAGCTCTGGTGAATTCCATGCCCAGGAGGATTGAGGCAGTGATGGATAACATTGGTGCTCACCAGAAATATTGACACTTTGGACAGAGTTTTGACATGTTCACTTAGGGTGTACTCACTTTAATTGGCAGTTATTTAAACAATAATGGCTGTATGTTGAATTATTTTTAAAGGGCAGTAAATCTGTACTGCTATACAAACTGCACACTGACTACTCTAAAATGTGTTATATTTTTATGTATATATATATTTGATATTTTTTTGCTGTTGGCATTTGAATCCTTACAGTAGCCCCAGCAGACACTGTGGCTTGACATTAATGAAACCTTATCTGTTGCCCTTGTCAGACCTTTGCGAGGTATTGGGTGACAGATCTTAGAAAGAGTCAGGCCCATAGGGTAAATCCTGACGATTACACACAAGCCTGTAAACTGGAGCCAACGCTCCACCTGTTCACATTCCTGTGCCTTCAAACAGAGGGGTTTTCCCCAAAGCTTTGATTCAGGACAAGGCCTGCAGCGGCATGGAAAATGGTGGAATGTTACGAGTGGTGAAAAAAAAAAAATAAATAATTCCCGTATTTGCACATGTAGCTGATGTTATTGTAGAATGCTATGACTGGTTTAATTTTAAACCTTAAAATAATATATATATTTTTTTTTTTGGATATTTTGTTTTAGCCAAGATGCGGTTATGATAATTTCTTTCTTCTTTTTTTTTTTTTTTTCTTTTTTTATAAAACAATTTTCAATCCGAGCATCAGCATTGTTTAAAAAGCACGACAGTGCAGGATTTGAAGACACAACAGTCTTTACTCATTTTTTTTTTTTGAGTCTCTGACTGTGTCCATGTCTTGGCATGAGATGCTGGCATGTTCTACCTCCATCATCCAATCAGTCCATCTCCTTCTGTCTTGTGCTTCCCTTAGTTTCTTTTTTTTCCTTTTTTTTTTCTTCTTACAGAGACATAAATAAGATGAAAGTTCCATTACTTTTTCAACAGATTTCACTGCACTACTTTTTAGCTGCGCTTCTTTTGTTGGGCCCCCAGCACCCCTGCCGGGCATTGTGGGAGAAAGCCTCCTCAGTGGGGGCTTGTGGGAAAGGCCGTGGGCTCACTCATCAAGCCTGACAAAATCAATGGAGTGGTGCACAAATAGGGACCCCAGGAATCCGAACGGCTTCAGGGCAGAACAGGAGAATAAAGTGTGCTCCTCGAGCCGGGTAAAGTTCCAGAACTTGGTGCCGTCACTCTGTTAATCCGTGCAGGATTTCGGATCGTTTTCAAATGATGGCGTTTAGCAGGCGCTCTTATCCACAGTGATTTTGCAGAATTGCTCCTGTCAAAAGCATACTTCTGCTCGCACTGGGATCGAAGCAACAAGAAATGGCTTTGTCATCATCCCTTTTTTTTTTTTTTTTTTCTTCTATTTTCCTCCTTTTCCTCTAACATGGGGTTAATCAGCTGTCTTTCTGAGTGGTGGTTTTGGTCCTTGTTCAGAAAAATGTCATTCCTCCTCAGTGCTGATCAAATCCTTGGTTTAAATTCCCATTGAATTGTTTTTGTCTTTTGTTGAAGTGTTTATTGCTATACACAATTTACATTTGCCGTTTATTGGACGTTTAGTTTTTTCCGGTTAAACCTTTAATGGTTGTACGGAACCACACAAGTGGCATTTTGGATCGAGAAGAAGAAAAAGTCAACCCGTTTTAGAAACCGAAGGCCTTATAAAATGAAAACCGAGGCACCCAAGGTTCCAGACAGAAGATGATTATGTAGTGTGTGTTCCATTTTCTACGAAACGTGAAATCAAATTGCTGTTTTGCTTCAGTATCTTCACATTTACATTTGTGTTCATTTTTGTTGGAAAAGTGGGCATAAAAAAAAAAAAAGCACATCCTTTAATGAATGGATACAACGAAACCATAACTCCTGCTAGTAGTATGTATCAATACTGACGTGAGCCAAGTCCGTCTCAAGTTCATGAGGTGGGGGGGAGAAGAAGGATACGATGGTAATTAAAGACTCTTGAGCAAAGGGGCCCTCTCCCTGTTAGATGGATTTCATCCCCCTCTCTGTAAACTCCGCCCTCTAATCCCTGCTGGAACAAGCAAATTGGGCCTTTGAGGCCGTAAGAGGAGAAGGCCATGGGGAGAGAATGGAAGGGGGCAAGCTGTTCTAGCTGTAGTGTGCTAATAACTGCCTAATTAATCACATCCAAACACTTATGCAGGAACGGCAGCATATACACACGTACCGTACAATAGAGCCACTGGCATGCAGCAGAACCTCCTGCCTGCCGCCCCCCCTCTTTCGCTCAATCCCTCAATCCATCCCTTCATCGCTGTTTATTTATTTTTTTTGTAAATTCATTTGAAGAGCGCTTTTAGAGCGACGGCCCGTGGGAGGACATGGCTCGTGTTTTTTGCAAATGAAGACCTATTGGAATAAGACGCTCTAAAATCAGCGTGTGCTTCTGTGCTTGTGCTGTGCTTGTGCTCTGAGCTTCTCTGTGGTGCAGGTCTGCATTGCTGTGATTTTAAACGCTATTTATTCTGATAAAAAGGCATCTGATTTGATTGAGACAAAAAAATGTAAACCCTCTTCTATATCTTGTTGATAAAACAAACAAAAAAGAAGCTAGGAGAAATTATAATAATTAGAAAATGTCGAACGTGAGGAAATCCTCTAGACGTGTACGTTTTAATTCTCTGACACTTTCCTCCAACACGATTCATATTTATTTTTATTTATTTTATTTTTTTGGTCGATGAAGCTTTCTTTCTCATCAGTTCATATCCACAGGTTTTAAGTTGGCTTTACTCGTTACCGCCTGACTGTAACCAAGAAAGTTTGACAATATCGTTGTTTTCCATGTAGTTTTTCCACAGCATCATAATAATAAAAAGTGTACAGTCATTAGGTAGTTTACCTTTGTGTGTGTGTGCATGTGTGTGTGAGCATAGTAGCTTTATATCTAGTTTCTGTCAAAAGTTTGAAAACAACGAGGGCCACGTCCTCACTAATCTGGATACGTTTAAAAATGGCGTTTTCAATCGTTTCCCAAAAATCGCTTCGTTCCTTTAAAATGTTCCTGAGTAAATAGAAAACCTTTCTGGGGGCTTTTAAACGTTGCGGCAACGCTTCCCCATTTTCAAACGCCTCTGTTTGCACAGTCCACGATGCAGCACAATAAAAGCTACGTTTCTGTTGACGGTCTCAGTGTGGAGTGAAGGCGAAAACTTCAGATGAGAGTCACCCCTACATTTAAACATGGAGGTGGAAGTTTGATGGTTTGGGGTTGTTTTAAAGCAGGGAAGGTTGAAGACTCATTCAGAGTAAAAGGAATACTAAAACAGCATGGCTACCATTTCATACTTCAACACCCTTCCAAGCAATTTCATCTGGAGCACAGCTAATTGGAACCGATACGGAGCGTATCTATCGTGTAATGGCCTGCCAGGTCACCGCACTGAAATCCTGTTGCACTGCTCTGGGAGGAACTGGATTACAAGGTCAGACTATCAGACTATACTAGCAAATAATATGATGATCACAGTATTTTGGGCCGGATGATGCCAAGAGTGTGTAAAGCTGTTATTCATTTTAAGGGAGGATTCTTCAATAAAAATATAGTTCAACATCTGTACATTTTATTTCTGTTTCACATCTGGACAAGTCTTCATACCATAAGATCATCTAATTTGTTGCGTATAAACAAAAGGAACATGCATTTGTCTTAAGACTGTTTCCAGTCTTTTGACTGATGCTGTGTGTGTGTGTGTGTGTGTGTGTGTGTGTGTGTGTGTGTTCGACATGTACCCAAGTGTAGTTCGTATGTCTGCATTTGTAGTTGTGGCGTTTCACCATCACAAAATGATTTCCAAGAACAGAGCTTGGAATTTTCTCTAAGGGAATCCCGTTCACGGAATTCGTTTCATCAGTAAACGAATTACTGCAGGAGTTTCTCACTTGTGCAAAGTTGCACAAGCTGCGGACAAATAAAAGAATCGTGTAGAAAGTTCAGGAGATGGAAATGATTTCGAGAATCTTGAGTAAAAGTACAGAGGTCCTGCGACGGCCTGGAGACTTCTCAATATCTGTCTCGAAATCTTTGAAGATGTCCTGGTAGATTTGGGGAAACCTGAGGACACTCACGCCGCAGCTTGAAGCTTTCGAAAGTGTTAAGCAGCGCCTTTCACACCCGCTCTCCTGCTTTGGTTCTCGTTAACGAGTTCTAATCTGCGAGAAGCACTTTCCATTTTGCGTTCAATTGGAGCAATTACGGCTGCTCTGGTGTGGGAAGGTTTGTGGGCGAGCCGCTAAAGCGGATTTCACTCGTCCCTGGTGTGATGGGATCTTTGCCGAGGTGGTCCCACGTTGTGAAGCAGTTTTTTCCTGGTTTCAGATCATCCAATCTTCACATTCTGTTGTCTATAAGTTTGAATGGATTGAATTCAATAAAATGTGTTTCTTCGCCAAAGCGAGCATTCCTTCATCCGTTTTGTGTTCGAGATAAACATACATATGTGAAGTCAGTGAATCAGAACTTCCTATTGCTGGTGAACGTAATATACTGAGCCGAGTCTGCCGCCTGCCCTCTTCCACATACGCGAGCTCACCGATGGAGACGAGAGAGAGCGAAACAGAAAATACCATTTCTAGATTTGTTCAGCTGTACGTTTCTCTGGCGCCTGCGATTCAGACCGCACTTTAGAACTTGCGAGGATACAATGCGTCTCCTGAGGGAAGACAATAACCGCCGGGTCGGACCTGGCGGGCGGTGATGTCCGTAGCTACGGCTGAGGTCGAAAAACTCTCCCTTCATGTTTTGTAACTTCCTGACAGGTGAAATACGGTGGGAACTCCACCGAGAGATTTTTCTTCGCCGCCGCCTTTTATTTGCGCTTTGTCTGAGCGTAGAGATGCACAACAAATGCCCAGCAGGAAGTGGCTGCCACAATGAGCATCCACGCTGCTATTCGTCACAAAGTTTTTACGCTTGGCCGAGGTGGAAGAGTCGATCCATCAATAAAGACTGAGATGCGGATAAAGAGCGGAGAGAAATCTTTCGACTTAATGATGTTTGCGGTCTGTATCTATATACAATATGTAAAAGGGTGTGAGAAACGTGGACAAGGGAGGTTTTAGAAAGGGATTTTTCCAGATTTAATTAACGATACGAATGTCTCGAGTCACCATGACAACCGAGCAAACGTCATCCATCAGTTTTTTTTATCTGTAACGCTGTTGTCTGTGTGCTCATAGTTTCGTCCTGTACATAAGGGAAAAGAATTCAGCCGTGCACTTTGGATAATGCAGTCTGCTCTCACTGATCAGGTTTACGTCATGTTCGGGGTTTTAGCATTAAAGGAGTCGATGATTGATAGAGAGATGGAACTTTATTGCCGTTGCGTAGCGCAGGTCCAAAACTAAAAGTGGCAAGTGCATAGAAATATGTGTACAATAAATAAACAAAGCCGGTATAGAATATAGCTCCATAAGATCGATAGGAGAAAATGAAAATTTCGAGCGAGACACAGGCACGATGTATGTAGAGAAATGCGAGTTTACAATATGTATACAATATGAGCGGAAGTCCTAAGAGGCCATGCATTCTAATATATCATTTGTTTTTGTTTTCTCACGATCACTACTTCATTTAAAAATGTACTTACAAATGATGACTGCTTAGACATAAATGTCGCGCTGCGATGATCACGAGGAAACAATTTTTTTTTTTTATCGTAAGATCACAACACAATGATGTCGTGATCACTAGAAAGCAATAAAGAAAAAAAGAAATCTTAGAATTTCCATAAGATGGCATACGGAGGTATAGAAGATAATCTATAAATGATCGTCTCCTTTACCATGAGTGGTTCATTACGATAATAAAGCTTGTTTATAATAACTTAATTGGTATTTTATACCTGTATAAAAATAACAGTCTTTTTTTTTCACTACACCTCCGGGTCCCTT
The DNA here is from genome assembly GCA_024362625.1 of Silurus asotus. NCBI lineage: Eukaryota > Metazoa > Chordata > Actinopteri > Siluriformes > Siluridae > Silurus > Silurus asotus. The sequence continues at coordinate 4,670,356 of MU589826.1, forward strand.
TGCAGAACATATTAACTTTTATTAACAGAAGAAAAAACAACCACTTGCTCTGGACACATAGTTCTGATGTTTATTTTTGAGTATGTTTGGATTCGGAGCTAAAGCTTGAAGTTGTGTAACGTAAAAATCGTCTACGCAGTAGGTCGTGTAGTGCGCAAAAGAACAAGTGGCACGTGTGGTGATTCTGCAGTGTAGGGCTGGAGAGTGTAGACGATTAGTTTTCCGATTAATCGGTCAACTAGTTTTCTTCGATTATTCGGATTTTTTTTTTTTAAAGCTGTTTTGCTTATTATAACTATATAGACCCTAATTCAGGGTGTTTATGTATAAAAGTGTGCAAAAAAAAATGCAAAAACCTCATACTGAGTTGGACTATCGTTGATATAGACATTTTAAAGCTTATAGTCGCTGTTTATTGAGTGCATGCGGGATTTATCTTTTAAACTCCCTCATGCTGGGGGTTTTAAAAGCGTTTGAATACGCAAAGTGTAAATTGTGTAAATCAACGTTTGTATTGTTTTGAGTTCTAATTGCAGATGGCAAGTTCACAACCATGCTTTATAAACTACATACATTTTGTTCAGTTGTGAGGATATAAGCATTTAGAACAGAATTAATTTAATTTCGTATAATAATTCAATGATCTATGCGTCAATTAAATGTACAAAAATGTTAAACGCAGCGATCAAACAGGCTTAAAAAGAAAAGAAAAAATAGGCATTGGTGTACAAATGCATAGACGTTGGGTGAAAACCGCAAGAGTGACAAAAACTAATCGTTTATTGCTGCTGTTATTGGCTGCTTTTAGATTTTGGTGTTTGTTCGCACCGTTTTAACCGTTTGTGAAAAGTTTAATGAAGTTCGATTGCGTATTGGTGTCACCCAGAAGCAGGGGTAAAAATAAAAGAATAAGAAAACACACCGGTGACACGGATGATGGTCAATCAGTTGCTTACCGAGCTGATGTTTCACCATCATCCGTGACACCGGTGTTTTTTTTTTTCCTCCTGCTGCCGGGTGACCCCATGCTCCATTCGCAAGCGGGCGTGTTATCTTGCCGTCATGCTAACCGCTAACTTGAGTATCCCAACTATCCGATAACGGCATCATTATTATTATTATGATGATGATCAGGGTTTATCTTGAACTGCTTGTAATCCATGTTGCTTTCCTGGATAGATGTTCAGAACCGCTGCTGGTCTGCTCCAAAACATTTGCTTCGGTTGAAAGGTTGAGCGGCCGACGTCGACTTCATAGACTTTTATCATGTGCTGTTTTGTTGCAACTCTGTCCAATGGTATGGAAAATGACGGTATGAATGGTCAGCTATAAACCAGTCAAGCTTTTGCTTTTTACTCTGTAATTACAACCTCGGGCCCAGTGCAGTGGAGTGCGGATGTTTGGTACGTAGAGCGATTTAGCAAGCACAGAAAGACTCCTACATTTTTGAGTAGACTTGTGTAGTGTGGGGGTGGAAATTTTGGGCTGTGGGGGGTGTTTTGGGGTGGGGGTCACCTCAGGTCCTGAGAACCTCCACAAATGTGTGCTTTGTTTCATAACCTCGCTTCCTTTCTTTTTCTCTGTTTATTTGTGTTGCTTGAGGTGGATGTGGAAGTGCCGATGGAGGGAGACTGACCAACCGGGGGTCAGTAAACTGGAAAGAGAGAAAGCAACAGAGTCGGTGAGGGGTGAATTGTTTAGGGGTAGGCACATGGCAGGGACTATTGTTCATCTCTCGCCTTTCACACGGCGATCGAGGGATTCCTGCTGGGCTTCTCCTATAAAGGCCTGGTAAATAAGTCAAAACTTCGGCTTTGCTACCAATGAAGACGAGAATGAAGGGATTTTTTTTTTCTTCTTTTTTGCCTTTTTTCAGGAAAGGAAGCAGGCACATACCTCCAAAGAAACAGCCCAAAAAGAAAACTATTTCAGCCTCATTGAGGGTTTCTAGAGCCTGACAAGTGAAAGCCGTCCGGAAATCGGGGCGCCGACTTTTGCCGACCACCTTCTTACTACTGTTGTACCGAGGTATCTTCTTTCGAAACTCTGCGTAATGGGGAATGATCTTCCCTGAAGCCTAAACCACACACTTCCTTTTTTAAACAATTGTACTACGGAAAGCGTGCTGTAACACGACCTGTACGTATACCGGGAAGAACCGCGAAAGTTTCTTGACCGGGAGAACAAGTGTTCCTTTGTGAGAACGGAGACGGAAACGAGGGACTTTTCACTCTGTCACTAGGCCGAGCCTTCCTTGTTGTTCGGGAACGCACGTGCGTGGCGGGAATCCGAGTCGAAACATCGGTACGGAGAACTAACGTTGTTTCACACACGTGCGTTTTGATGATGTTATTTTACCTTTCCTCCCCACACTTCTGGAACACCTCCTGGAATTTGCTTAACTTTTTACCACTTTTTGGTTAGTTGTATTTCGGTGTGTGTGTGTGTGTGTGTGTATGTGGAATGCCAGTGAAACCTTAGTGTCTGGCTGCAGTCCACAGAGAGAAATTGGGTCTGCGATTGGAGTCTTTTTGTCTGGGGCTCGGGAAAAAAACATGCGCCCTGTTAAATCACCCTCCCCAACCCTCTTCTTCACCCTGCCCCCACCAGGTTCTCCCACCAAACTGAGTGTATCGATCTCTCTCTCTCTGTCTCTCTTTCTCACACACACACACACACACACACACACAGAGTGCCGAAACAAAGTTTCTGTACCTGCTTCCATTCTGAAAGTAATACCCTCTACAAATCAAATACAAGCAGCTCAGGAGCAGACAGACTGAGAGACTGAAGAAATCCAGCCACTAAAGCGATTTTTGCGCTTCATTCCCAACAGCGAATTAGAGATGAGCAAAAAGCTTTAAACTGATCATTTCTGACCATCATAAAAAAATTAAAAAAAATTCCCTTTTGGGAATACTTGGGGAATTCTCTTTAGCCCACTTGCCCATGTTCAGGATTTATGCCAATTCTGACTAGTGCTGAACTTTATATCAATACAAATAAATAACATTGAATGAAATGCAAACGCTCCAGAAGTGAGGTTTCTTCCATCCACGTTCATCCTTTACATAAAACAGTGTCGATCAGCGCGTTGTCCCGTACAGTAATGCCTGAGGAATGTCGTTTTTGCCCGTATCGGATTTCGAGTAAGTATCTACAGTGTGCATTTTTTTGGCGGCGTGTTGAAAGTCACCGCTTACGCAATCCGGACTCGATGTAAAGAGCTGGCGAGGAGCGGAGTGTAATGGCGACGTAGATCTAACCAGAAACACGTGAGGCCTGGAGCTAACGTTAATGCACTGGGTTAGAACAGGGTTTGAGCTGAGCTGTGCTTCCGAGTGGAAGTATGTACACCGTATGTTATGTGCAATGCACATATTCCAGTTTCGTTCCTCGTTAAAGCCGCGTTCTTCTGTTCGTCTTTTCTGTAGTTTCCAAAAACTCCTTTTCGGATGATTTCTTGCCTTCGTCTCTGGCTCCAGTTCTGCTCTTAGAAAGCTTTTACGTCTCTCTTTATTAGGTTTTATATCCGTCAGGGCAGAAATACAGCCCTGAAGGGAACTGTGTGTGTGTGTGTGTGTGTGTGTGTGTGTGTGTGTGTGTTCGTGTGTTTGATGTCCACTTTCACACTGATGGCAAACTGCAGTTTCTCATTGTTTTCTTTCTCTTCAATAAAATCTCTCATGGTATCGAACTAATAAATGGGGACAACAGGACTAGTTTGTCCACTGATCTCTGTGCATTGACGTTCTTTCACCCCCTGGAGCTGCAGAGAGTAGAAAAACCACTTCTTCCTTTGACTTTCAGACCTTCCATGGCTATTAAGGCAAGCTAGAATTAAGTTGAATGCAGCTGAAGCAAAATCCAAACAAGCAGGAGAACAGTGGCTTCACTTCGCTTGTGGATCGAGATCTTACTGACTTTTCAGAGGAGCTTCAGGCATCGAAATCAAAACCCCTACTGCTCAGCAGAGTCGTGTTTCAGTTGGACGGGCGAGTGAAGTGACACGTGCGTTCCGGGGAAGGAATAAGTCAATAGAGCTGGGAGTTGTGGTTGAAAGCGAACCCTCGGCCAGGACTGTATGTAAGGGGGGAAAACCAGAACAGCTGCTGGTTCTTTGATCGGCAGGAGACGCGATCGAAAAACGACAACGAGACTTGTACGGTAGCAGCATCGCAGCACGCGCAGCTGTCCATAGGAACGCACATAAACACAAAGAGGGAGGAGCTGAACCTGATGTGGGTGTGGTTAAGCACACTAAATGGGAAAGCACGCTTTTTATGAAGATTTACTTTGCAAATACATACATGACATAGACAAATGTTTGTGGTCACCTGAGCATAAGATCGATGGCTTGTGCTTCCTCCTTCCACATTTAGTTTCCATGCGCGGTTACAATAACCTACACTTTTCCGGGGAGATTTTCCACTACATTTTACGAGTGTTCTCATGGAGATTTGTAATGAATATACATTCGGTGCCACTCAGATGAGGATGCGTTCCCTTTTAAATCTGGTTTCTCTCAAGGTTTCTTCCTCATAACATCTCGCCACTCAGTAGGGACTAGGGTTGCGAAATTCCGGGAATTCTCCAGACGGGACACTTTCCACGGGAATTAATGGGAATAAAGTGTAAATGTACAAAAATGCAGGTTAGCCAATAACCTGGGGAATTAAATCTAGTTTTTAAAAAAATATATAATTCTGGTTAAAACAAACCAGATTTTATGAAATTTCAGTCGAATTTCCCTGCACATTCATCAGTCACCTTGCAAACAGTACGCTTACTGCGTGGCTACTGAGGCCACGCCCCCCTACATGCACTGTGCATTCCTCTAAACCACAAAACATGTCATTTCTTGAATCCCGTACACAAAATAATATAAGAAAAAAATATCCATCTTGCAGATTATTCGCGTAACTTACGCAAATATTACATACGTCAAAATTATACTCCCAATTCGAACAAATAGTTTATATACCAAATCATTCAGTAGATAAATACAAAAAACCCACAATAATTTACAATAATTGTAGTTACACTATCAAACAAACAAATTGCTCCAGTTAGTAGTTCATTCATCAAAATTCCGCAGATCAAGTTTGCATAGAGACCAGAAATCTTTCGACCCTTTGCAACCCTATTAGGGACAAACTTGTCCATTCTTTATAACTGCTTTATTTCTGTGAAGCTGCATTGAGACAATGTACATTGTTAAAAATGCTCTAGAAACAGACATGAAAGAAATAGAATTTTGTGCTCTTTTAGCCACAAGGGTGTTAGTAAAGTCGGGTACGGATGTAAGTGAGGTGAGGTGAGGCCTGGGTGTGGTTCAAGATCATCCCAAAGGTCTTGAGTAGGGTTTGAGCTCTCCCACTCCAGATGTCCCACTAAAACCCATGTGTTGTGTGCCTGGTAACAGATTGAGGAAGAACCACATATAGATTGAAAAGCCCGGTGTCCCAAAGCATTTGGTCCAGTGTGTTTTGTTCATTACTACTTTGTTACTACTTCCCTCCCACTAGCGTATGAGTTCAAATTGTCAACCACCTCGAGTGCCTCTGACTAGGTAAACAACAGAAACCTCTGTAAACATTCACCGAATATAGTTTTACACGTCTGAAGATTTCTAATGAGAGGAAACCACAAACACCAAGGCCTTGGGAAGCCCAAAAGAAAAATAACATTTCAGGAGGGTCAAAACGTTTAAGGCCACAAGCCCTGAACTATGAGGATATTATGGGATGGATACTTTTGGATTTAAATGAGTCATGCACATGCAAAAAAAACCAAACAAAAAAAGTCAACACAATTCAGTGTGTTGAATTTTGCATAAAACATCCTTCATTGGTGATGAGGTAGTGATGAGTTAAAGAGAACCCTCTGTGTAAGGGTGGTCTTGGAGGAACATAACCCCTACCAAAATCTTAACCACAGCATTAAACACTGTGCTGAAAATTGAGTAAATGGTGTGTGTGTGTGTGTGTGTGTGTGTGTGTGTGTGTGTGTGTGTGTGTGTGTGTGTGTGTGTGTGAGAGAGAGCGCGAGGGTGCATTTAATGAAGACAACCTTTTACTGGTGGGTGTTCCTTACATTTTTCACCCTGCTATAACACACAGTTAAAGAGAACCCTCTGTGTAAGGGTGGTCTTGGAGGAAGATAACCCCTACCAAAATCTTAACCACAGCATTAAACACTGTGCTGAAAATTGAGTAAATTGTGTGTGTGTGTGTGTGTGTGTGTGTGTGTGTGTGAGAGAGCAAGAGTGCATTTAATGAAGACAACCTTTTACTGGTGGGTGTTCCTTACATTTTTCACCCTGCTATAACACACACACACACACACACACACACACACACACCTCTGCCAGTGGTCACATTCTGGTGAGGACAGCAAAAGGCGGACTATTAATTAGGACCAGACCTCCCAGGTGACACTGTGGAGGGCCTGTGTGTGTGTGTGTGTGTGTGTGTGTGTGCGCCTGTGTGCGCGTGAGTGCGCGCGCATGCGTGTTCATTCGAGTAAGAGAATCATTCATGTTGAATGATTGAACAGCAAAAAGCTGGGAGGTCTGAATAAACAAATAAATAAGGAATGTCTTAAATAACTGCTTTGACCCTCAGCTGTCAAACTCTACTCCGCCCACATACACAAAGCCCCGCCCACGAAACCTCCTGGCTTCCAGAATAGAAAGCTGTGATGAAAGTGTACATTTTTTTGTCCCTGACCAAAAGTTTGAGGTTGTCTTCACACCCCAAAAGAACACAACCTCAAACTTTTTTTTGAGGTTACTCCCTCCTCTCCCATTCCCCCCCCATGTTCAAATTGCACGTGTGCTGAGGTCAAGGCTTAATTCGTTGTTTCCGATTATTTAAACTTTCCTTTTTCTTTTTTTTTTTTTTTTCCATGATCTAGCAAGAGAAATTATACAAATATTGTCTGTTTCGGAAATTTGGCTAATTAAATAAAAACGTCACTAAATATCGCAGTGTGTTGTGTAACTGCTCATTGGCACATCATCAGTTGACAGCAGCTCATTAGGGACTACGTGTGTGTGTGTGTGTGTGTAAGAGAGAGAGAGAGAGAGAGAGAGAGATAGTGTGCTTCATCTTTCGTTCATTTCTCTCTCTCTCTCTCTCTCTCTCTCTCTCTCTCTCTCTTCCCCTCTTCCTCAGCTTCCAAAATCAGCACACATCTGGAAGCCCTCAGTTTGAAAGGCCCCCTCAGTCGCTGTGGTTACCGTCACTCCCGGTTACGCTGGTTGACAACAAGTATATTCATACCTTGTGTGTGTTGGTCACTGGATGTATTACTATTCTAGTGTGTAGACCAATAAATATCCAGAGCGTGTGTCCACACACGTGCGTGTGTGCACACAAACACACACACTGCTCTCGGTCATCAGCTGGAGGAAAAGGCAAACACTGAGACGGAAGTCTGAGCAGGAAGACAGATGTGGGTTTTTTTATGCTGTCAGACTCGGGCACAATTTCCCACGTGATTCAAAAGCATTCAGTCGCCCTGTTGGGGGTCTTCTGGTACGTCCGAGCGGAGGAAAGGGCTAGGAGAGAGACACAAACGAGTAAAACATCAGAAAAAGAGAGATTCGGAATAGAGGATCAGTTAACAGATAGAGAGAGAAAGATAGTAGCTAGATGGTAAAAGACAGACAGATAAAAAAAAATGAGTACATGTAGCAAGAAAGTAGGGAGTTTTGGGTTACTGGTTGGAAGGTCAGGGGTTCAAGCCCTGGCATCGCCAAGCTGCCACTTTTGGGCCCTTGAGCAAGGCCCTTAACCCTCAGTACTCCAGGGGGCACTGTATCATGGCCAACCCTGCGCTCTGACCCCAGCTCCCAAACAAGCTGTTGAGAAAGAATTTAACTGTGCTGTAATGTACAGAATATGTGAGTAAATAAAGGCTATTATAAAAGATATTTTCCATGATCTAGCAAGAGAAATTATACAAATATTGTCTGTTTCGGAAATTTGGCTAATTATAATTATAATAAAACGTCACTAAATATCGCAGTGTGTTGTGTAACTGCTCATTGGCACATCATCAGTTGACAGCAGCTCATTAGGGACTACAAGTGTGTGTGTGTGTGTGTGTGTGAGAGAGAGAGAGAGAGAGAGATAGTGTGCTTCATCTTTCGTTCATTTCTCTCTCTCTCTCTCTCTCTCTCTCTCTCTCTCTCTCTCTTTCCCTCTTCCTCAGCTTCCAAAACCAGCACACATCTGGAAGCCCTCAGTTTGAAAGGCCCCCTCAGTCGCTGTGGTTACCATCACTCCCGGTTACGCTGGTTGACAACAAGTATATTTGTACCTTGTGTGTGTTGGTCACTGGATGTATTACTATTCTAGTGTGTAGACCAATAAATATCCAGAGCGTGTGTCCACACACGCGTGCGTGTGTGCAGACAAACACACACACCGCTCTCGGTCATCAGCTGGAGGAAAAGGCAAACACTGAGACGGAAGTCTGAGCAGGAAGACAGATGTGGGTTTTTTTATGCTGTCAGACCCGGGCACAATTTCCCACGTGATTCAAAAGCATTCAGTCGCCCTGTTGGGGGTCTTCTGGTACGTCCGAACGTTATTCAGACGCTGTGTGAAGAAGCGGAGGAAAGGGCTAGGAGAGACACAAACGAGTAAAACATCAGAAAAAGAGAGATCCGGAATAGAGGATCAGTTAACAGATAGAGAGAGAAAGATAGTAGCTAGATGGTAAAAGACAGACAGACAGATTAAAAAAAAATGAGTACATGTAGCAAGAAAGTAGGGAGTTTTGGGTTACTGGTTGGAAGGTCAGGGGTTCAAGCCCTGGCATCGCCAAGCTGCCACTTTTGGGCCCTTGAGCAAGGCCCTTAACCCTCAGTACTCCAGGGGGCACTGTATCATGGCCAACCTTGCGCTCTGACCCCGGCTCCCAAACAAGCTGTTGAGAAAGAATTTAACTGTGCTGTAATGTACAGAATATGTGAGTAAATAAAGGCTATTATAAAAGATAATATTCTATTAGAGAAATGATGGTGGAGATGGTTCATGTTAAAGACAGATGGGAGAGAGAGATCAGGACACACACACACACACACACACACACACACACACACACACACACACACACACCAGTGTCTTCTGCTATGTCCAGGACCTTCTTAAGCAGTCATTGTTCAGAGCAACATGTGTGGTCTTGTTTAAGTTTGAGTGTGTGTGTGCATGTTCATTTTTCACAGTGAGTGAGGAACAGCATGAGATTCCAGGACAGATAGAGGTGTGTGTGTGTGTGTGTGTGTGTGTTGGGGGTCTGTACAAATGGTCGGAACGAACGCACTCTACATTGTGTGTGAAGTTTTGGTCTATGATGTGTGTGTGTGTGTGTGTGTTTTAAAGGAGGCTGCAAGTGTCTGCTGGTGTATTCGCACCTCACTGCTGCTGTAAAGGCACCACACACACACGCACACACGCAGTGAGCAATAAATGGACATTTAAATGTTTATTCAGTCAGTACTAAAGTAGCAGTAACAATACCATGGCAGCATGAGCACACTGCAGGGGTGTGTGTGTGTGTGTGTGTGTGTGTGTGTTGTGTGTAATAAAAAACAAAACCTCAGAGAAAAGAAACACAAAGCCTCACTTCCTCCTGCCATGTTTTGTGTTGACTCTCCTCACCGATAAACCCGGGCAAAAGCGAGCGTTCTGATTGGCCGGCGCAGCAACAACAATTCCGGGATTCACTTCCTGCGTCTTGTGAGGTCCGATTGCTCTGGGTTTTCAATCGGAAACCGCCCGAGAACATCAACAGGCTCCGTGGTTCTGTGCCAGAGTTCACTGTCTGAGGAATAGCGTTAAATCCTCATCATTTTCCATCCTCAGTCGATTAAAACAGCCTGCTGGGGCTCTTCGACACGTTCCTTCTCTTCTCTCACTCCATTCAGGGTTCCAGTTGCCATGGTTTCCGTACATGGGTTCCTCCAAAAAAACGAATAAAAAAAACCCAATAAAACCCGAGGCCCTAACTCATCACTAATGAATAAAAATTTTTTAGAGGTATATCACTCGAATGAGTGCAGTGTTCAGCTTCATTTTTGTCTATTTTTGGAGACGGGACTCTTCAGGTCTGTAGCAGGATGCAGAGTCTCGGGCCGCTCGCTCCGGGATCTGGACCTGAAACCCCAGCTGATGTTAAACAGCAGCCTCGTTGCGGTCATTGTGCCTCCTGCTGGCTCCCAGCGAGAAAACAAAAGAGCGAATGATTTCCAGCTGCTATTTTACACTGGGAGCGTAAAATGAACTTTCGGGGTAAAGATGGAGAGGCAACAATTCCTGTCACAATTTTAACAAAGTCTTGTTTAAACACTTGTACACACTCTGATAACACGTCACATCTCGTTTACACTGATCTGATAGTGTTGAAACCCATTGAACGTGTGTGTGTGGTTTTTTTTTGTGTTTTTTGCAGGTGTGTGTGGCAGCACAGAGTGTTCATGTGGGAAGAATCATTTCACATGTGCGGTGAGTGTGTTTGGTGAGTGCACCTGCATCCCGGCGCAGTGGCAGTGTGATGGAGACAATGACTGCGGAGACCACAGTGACGAGGACGGATGCAGTGAGTGCGCACGCACACACACACGCACACACACACACACACACACACACACACACACATGTTCCCTGTTTGGGAATAGACTAATTGATTCAAATTATACTTTGACGATAATTGAGACAATTATGTGATGTTTGCTTTTATTACTGTGTGTGTGTGTGTTTGTGTGTGTGTGTGAGAGAGATGGGGCTGAGGTCACTAATCTGTTTGATGTGGTTACTAAAATAACTGTAGTTAGAATTTTTTCTTTTAGGAAATTCAGATTTTTTTTTGTGTTCACACTTTTAGAATCTGAATCAGTTTCGTCTGTCTGTCTTCTACCTTTCTGTCTTTCACTTCAGTTTAATTGTATGTGCAGTGGAAATTGTCCCAAATAAAAAATAAATAAATTACAAAATGTAATTTTTAAATAGTCTTTAGTTAGTGCAGTTAGTCTCGAAAAATATATTAGCAGCAAGGAAAAGCCTCCTTGAGATGGTATAAGGAAGAAACCTTAAAACAAACCAGAGCCAAAAGGGAACCCATCCATATCTGGGTTATACCAAACATCGATTCACAATAGATTAATCATTGTTGAGGTTATCAGCTGTTCACTGATTGGTTAAAAAACAAACACTGCTTCATGGTGCTTGCATTCCTCTGCCCCCTACTGTAGTCTTTATTATTCAAGGTTCCAACAAATAGCCTGCATTTCTGATTGAAGTAGGCAGAGTTGGTGGTAATTGACCGAAAGTTTACTTTTGTGGTATACGTATATGTGTGTGTGTGTGTGTGTGTGTGTGTGTGTGTGTGTGTGTGTGTGTGTGTGTGTATATATACGTATATATACACGTATAAAATATTCTGGTTCTAGTAAGGACACTCGCCTCTGCATTCTGGACTAACTGAAGCTTATTTATGCACATTCTAAAACATTCAGACTGTAAGATATAACACAATTCTAATCCAGAGGTATCAAAAGCATGAACTCGTTTTACTGCATCGTGTAATATCATATTTCTTATTAGCAATATTACTGAGATTTAAGTAATATTATCTGCATGAGCTTTAAAGGGAAGACTGGAGTAAAAAAAAAAACAGGATTTTATTTCACTGCTGTACATGAGACTGAAACCATCTAAAGATACTATATAATCAAAAAGTTTACATTTAGCTGCATGTGGTCCTTGTAAAAAGATTTCTGTCTGATTAAAATATAGCGAAAGGAAGTTATTGAGCATCCACTGTCTAATAAACTTGAAAAATTCCTCGACAATTTTAAGCTGATGTCTCTCATTTGGCTTTGCTGAAACATAAAACCATGTATCGTCAGTGTATAACAGTGGAAGCTAATAACATGTTTATGTATAATTTCACCCGGAGCATGGAGTATATATGCGCAAAAATGCAGTGGGCCTAAGACGGATCCTTGCGGAACATCGATCTACCTTAATGAGTGTAGACAGAAATTCCACAAACTTACTTGAGGCAGGAGAGATCTATCTATCTATCTATCTATCTATCTATCTATCTATCTATCTATCTATCTATCTTTCTCTCTCTATCTCTCGCTGGCTCTTGCTCGCTCTTGCTCTCTATTTCTTGCTCACTTTAAAGGCAGTGTTATGAGTTGGTGGCAGTGACTGACACACATCCACACACACACACACACACACACACACACACTAAAACCACCTGCTGGGTTAAAAGGCTCTGAAGGTGTGTGCATGTCTAAATCTGTTTTTGTGTGTGAGGTGTGTGTGAGAGTGTGATAGAGAGAGAATGTCCCTTCTTTAAACTGCACTGCAGGTGGGATAGACCATTCTGTGCCAGAATTCCCCCAGTATACCCATAATCCTCTGCTCTCAGGGTTCCAACCAGTGTGGAGATCAGCTTGATTATTTATTTTTTTTTAAGCAGAGAGAGAGAGAGAGAGAGAGATTATTAAAAACGATGGGCCTTTCATCTTCTTGTCTATCGAGCAGTTTCTTTATTCATCCTTCCCTCACAGCTAATTTGCATAATCCCCAGCATGCACTGCTGTGAAAAAAAAAAAAAAACTCGCTCGCTCACATCCAACAGCGGCCTGCTGGGAAAGTCTGTGTTGCTTTCTGTACCACGAGTCTTCACTTCACTAGCTTCAACTCTGTAGCTCACGAAACAAGATCTGTGTGTGTGTGTGTGTGTGTGTGTGTGTGTGTGTGTGTGTGTGTGTCTAAAGCCAGTGTAGTGGTTGTGTGTGTGGATTTAGCAATGCTGTAAGTTTCTGTTAGCTATGCTATAGTTTTTTTTGTATTTGTAAAAAAAAAAAAAAAAAAAAGAAAAATATTAAAAAAAAAAAAAAAAAAAGTACAATAATGGGTAAACTACTTCCCCGAAATGCAAAGCTTCTCCACCATAAAGTCATAAGAGATATTCAGGGGTGTGTGTGTGTGTGCGCGCGCGCACAGGCAGGTGTGTTCAATAAGGGTATGAGCCCTGATACCTACACTTCTGTAAAGCTTGTCTTCAAAGCCTGCATTCTTGACCTGAAGATATGCCAAGCATATCTGCAGGACACACACACACACACACACACACACACTGAATGTTCAGGAGACTTCTGTCTGAACTTTTCCAGAGTAGTTGTGTATCAGGTTTAGGAGATGCGAGCAAAACATGATTTGTATTATTATCTGAAATGCAAACACACACACACACACACACACACACACACACACACACACACACACACACACACACACACACAGAGCATGGGTGACCCTTCAAAAGGGTTTAGATTAGTCATTAATTAAACCGACTTGCCACTCGAGTCACCTGAGAGCCAAAAATCTGCTTCCTTCTAATTCTCTCTCTCTCTCTCTCTCTCTCTCTCTCTCTCTCTCTCTCTCTCGCTCTCTCTCTCTCTTTTCGCTTTTATTCTTTCGCTCATTTGAGTTAAACATTCTCCAGAGGTATGAGGGACCAGTGTTCTTGTCCCATTCATCTTTTTGGATCTGCCTGATTTATCTATGCGTTCTACATCTGGATGGAGTTCTTTTCAATTAGAGATCACTGTACAGCTAAAGATGGTTCCACATGAACAACCATGAAGTTGCTGATCAGCTCAAGAACTGGGAAGATGGATTTGGACTGTAATTAATATAAACAGTCTATTACAATGGCTCAGGACCACAGTTTACATGAAAACTCTTTGAAGCGTCCGTCACTAAAGGGTGCACCTCAAGAATGAAGGAACTGTAACGAATGGACATTCAGTGTCACCCAGACGAGATTATGTTCTTTTTTTTTTTTTTTTTTTGAGTCTGGTTCCTCGCAAGGTTTCTTCCTCGTACTCAGTGCTGAACAGTAATGAAGCAAGTGCAATTCGTTACTGGACTTCAGTAACTTTTATTTGTTTACTTTGTACTTTACAGAAGTAGTTCCATTTGGAAAGACTTTAACTTCAGTTATCTTACTTTTTTACTCAACTACATTTGAACTCTATAAACTCTTTATTTAGTTTAAACTGCTTTGGGATAATGTCCATTGTAAAAAGTAAAATTGAATTGAATCCGTCCGAATCCCAAATGTTCGCTTAGTGTATGACATTTGTAATTTATAACACATCACATTTCATCAGTTTTTAGGTATTGAGTGAGATTAGAGTGAAAACCCCCGCAAAAAAAACAACTCATTTACATTTTCTCTCTTCGTCGCCCACGAGACGCCCACAACCTCAGCACGCAAATTACCACTCGCTGTTCGGCGGGCTGGTAAATCGGGACCTTTGTGTATCCCTTGCATGCGTGTGATTATTTTCTTTTTGAATATTCTTCATAAAACGGCATTTCCAAAAGCATATCGGCACAGTCGCGTTTCCGTGCACGTTTTCGTTTTGGGAAGATTTGTAGTGTGCTAAATTTCTTCGCCGTTTGGTTTTTAAATGAGTTACGATGCAAGCGAGCCGAGTTGTAAAGACATGCTGTGGAAAAAGCGAATCAGGAATAGAACCTGGTTGGGAGGTCGTCGTGAAAACACCGCTCACGTTCACGTACGCAATCTTCGTGGTGTTTGTTTTTTCTTTTTTTTTGGAAGGTTGGGAGAACGTCGAGGAAACCCACACGGACCCGAGGAGACGGCAACCCGAGCTCGTTCATCTGTTTGTAATTACGACGGAGTTATAAAATCACTCTCCTGACATCAGCTGGCATGCGAGCAGACACGGCTACTTGTGATCATATAAAAAGAAAATGCGGATTGCAAGACGTTAACAGTGGGGCGACGGCGTTAATTAGTCCGTTACATGGGATTAAACCAGAATTTTTTGCGGTAAAGGCTGACAAAAGAAAGGAAGGTGGAAGGTGGAGATTTGTGGTTAAGTCACAGGAGCCAAACAACTTTGGATCACAAGGTCGTGAGTTCAAATCCAAACCAGACTCCTGACTCTTGGGCCCCTGAGCAAGGCCCTTAACCTTAACTTAGATAAATGTAAGTCGCTCTAAATGAGGGCATCTTCCAAACTGTCAAAAAACAGCAAAAAAGACAGAGACAGAAAGAGACAAACAAAGAGACTTAAGAGGAATTGTCCATCTGAAAACCCACCAGGTTCACACGTTGGCTGAAAGGAAACGGAGCGATGGACGAGACCACGCTTTCAGACGAGCGCCGATCTGCTTTCGAGCGACAACTTATTCAAATGTTGCTTTATTTAAAACCTGTGTGCACCCCTGGTTCGTTGTCATGGCAACACACAAATGTTTTCCTCCTCTTCGTGTGTGTAAAAACATGGAAGGAGTGATTTGAACTGACAGGCCTTGAAGTATGAAAATGTTTTCTGTTTATACTTTGATCATTTTGATTTGAGATTTTTGCAGTTTTTTAAGCATTCAGTCGTTTCTCGTGATGAGACGTTGCTGCAAACTGTTAAATTCTCAAAGCACTCAAAACGAGAGAGATGGCGCGCGAAAGACCGAAATAGAAGAGGCAGAGACAATGCTGCACAGGTATTTTCCTCTAGGGCATGTGAAGAAGAAAAAGAAGACGACCTGACAGGTGTGGAAAGAACATTCCTCCTCTTCTCTCTCTCTTTCTCTTCAGAATAGGTGTGCGGGTGCTGGAGACCTGCCAAGGAGCCAAGAGAGGCGTGTTTTTGATTCGAGCAGCGGATCTGAGGGAGGCAGAAAGAGATATGAGGGAGGAGAGAGAGAGAGAGAAAAAAAAAGAGAGCGCGCTGATGGAAAGCAGCGGATGAATGCAGGCTAATTACACTGTCGCAGAAACGGAGGGAGAAAAAGAGTTAGGAAGAGTGAGCTCGAATGTCAGGTGTGCCAGTGAACTGCAAACTTGGTATCCGGTTGAGTCATTTGCACAAATCAGTTCGGGTTGAGTGGTTGGAGTGAAGTGGTTCAAGGTTGAGTTGTGCGAGTTGAGTTTTATGGAGTTTTTCGGTTGTGTTGAAAGAGATTGGGTTGAAGGGGTTGAGTTCATTTGGTTTGTATATGTTGAGTTGAAAGTGGTTTGTTTGTATGGTGGAGTTGTATGGGTTGTGTTGTATGTGAGTTGTATGAGATGGGAGGAGTTGTATTGGTTTGAATGGAGTTGTATGAGATGGGTGGAGTCGTGTGGGTTGGGTGGAGTTGTGTGGGTTGGATGGTGTTGTATGGGTTGGGTGGAGTTGTGTGTGTTGGGTGGAGTTGTGTGGGTTGGGTGGTGTTGTATGGGTTGGGTGGAGTTGTGTGTGTTGGGTGGAGTTGTATGGGTTGGGTTGCATGTCCATTGTTAAAATGGCAAATAAAATGAATTTAAATGAGCTGAATCCCAAACAAAATCTTGTTAACTTAGTTAGTTTCCTACATTGTGTACAGTATAATAGCACGATAAAAATGTCGTGCTGCTTTATAATAGACTTGAACTTTATATAATTCACTGTAGGGAATCAGAAATCAGTACAGTGAATGACTGAAGTAAATCCGAACTCTGACTCACATTAATGAGGATTTATCAATGCAGTAAAGTTAAACTTGCGCTTATACTGAGGCTTATAAAAGATTTCCACTCGCAAATATTTTACATAACGGACCTCGCGTTTCAATCCATCACAATTCATTAGTTTTTAGGTATTGAGTGAAATCAGAGTGAAAACCAGAAAGCTCATTTAAATTTTCTCCCTCATCGCCCACGAGACGCCCACATCCTCAGCATGCAAATTACCGCTTGTTATTCAGCGTGTTGGTAAATTAGGACCTTTGTATTGAGTTGTGTGGGTTGGGATGTATTGGTATGGGAGGAGTTGTATGGAGTGAGGTGTATAGGTGGAGTTATATGAATTGATTTAAATTGGTATGGGTGGAGTGGTATTGATTGAGGTGTCTGGGAATGGGTGGATTTGTTTGGAGTGAGGTGTATGGGTATAGATTGAGGAGTATGGGTATGGATTAAGGTGTATGGGTATGGAGTGAGGTGTATGGGTGGAGTGGTATAGGTGGAATTGTATGGAGTGGGGTGTATGGGTATGGCGTGAGGGGTATGGTGTATGGGTATGGAGTGAGGTGTATGGGTATTGAGTGAGGGGTATGGAGTGAGGTGTATGGGTATTGAGTGAGGTGTATGGGTATGGTGTATGGGTATGGAGTTAGGTGTATGGGTATGGAGTGAGGTGTATGGGTATCAAGTGAGGTGTATGGGTGGAGTTGTTTGGGTGATGGTGTATGGGTGCGGAGTGAGGTGTATGGAGTGAGGTGTATGGGTATGGAGTGAGGTGTATGGGTATGGAGTGAGGTGTAGTGAGGTGTATGGGTATGGAGTGAGGTGTAGTGAGGTGTATGGGTATGGAGTGAGGTGTATGGTTATGGAGTGAGGTGTATGGGTATGGAGTGAGGTGTATGGGTATGGAGTGAGGTGTATGCGTATTGAGTGAGGTGTATGCGTATTGAGTGAGGTGTATGGGTATGGAGTGAGGTGTATGGGTGGAATTGTATGGCGTGAGATGTATGTTTATGGAGTGAGGAGTATGGGTATGGAGTGAGGAGTATGGGTATGGAGTGAGGAGTATGGGTATGGAGTGAGGTGTATGGGTATCGAGTGAGGTGTATGGGTGGAGTTGTTTGGGTGGAAATGCATGGAGTGAGGTGTATGGGTATGGAGTGAGGTGTATGTGGAGTGAGGTGTATGCGTATTGAGTGAGGTGTATGCGTATTGAGTGAGGTGTATGCGTATTGAGTGAGGTGTATGCGTATGGAGTGAGATGTATGGGTATGGAGTGAGGTGTATGGGTGGAATTGTATGGCGTGAGATGTATGTTTATGGAGTGAGGAGTATGGGTATGGAGTGAGGAGTATGGGTATGGAGTGAGGTGTATGGGAATAGAGTGATGTGTATAGGTGAAGTGGTATGGGTGGAATTGTATGGAGTGAGGTGTATGGGTATGGAGTGAGGTGTATGCATATTGAGTGAGATGTATGGGTGGAGTGCTATGGGGGGAATTGTATGGAGTGAGGAGTATGGGTATGGAGTGAGGTGTTTGCGTGTTGAGTGAGATGTATGGGTGGAATTGTATGGGGTGAGGAGTGAGATGTATGGAGTGAGGTGTAAGGGTATGGGTATGGAGTGAGGTGTATGGGTATGGTGTATGGGTATGGAGTGAGGTGTATGCATATTGAGTGAGGTTTGTGGAGTGAGGTGTATGCCTATGGAGTGAGATGTATGGGTGGAATTGTATGGAGTGAGGTGTATGGGTATGGAGTGAGGTGTATGGGTATTGTGTATGGGTATGGAGTGAGGTGTATGGGTTTGGAGTGAGGTGTATGGGTATGGAGTGAGGTGTACGGGTATTGTGTATGGGTATGGAGTGAGGTGTATGGGTTTGGAGTGAGGTGTATGGGTATGGAGTGAGGTGTATGGAGATGGTGTATGGGTATGGAGTTAGGTGTATGGTTATGGTGTATGGGTGAGGAGTGAGGGGTATGGAGTGAGGTGTATGGCGTGATGGGTATGGAGTGAGGTGTATGGGTATGGAGTGAGGTGTATGGTTATGGTGTATGAGTGCGGAGTGAGGTGTATGGATATGGTGTTTGGGTATGGAGTGAGGTATATGGGTATGGAGTGAGGGGTATGGTGTATTCAATTCAATTCAATTTATTTTTATTTGTATAGCGCTTTTAACAATGAACATTGTCTTAAAGCAGCTTAACACAGATAATGTGGTGATTAAATGTAAATATATTCTTTGTAAGTAAGTTTGTCCCTGATGAGCAACTGCGGCAAGGAAAAACTCCCCGAGATGGCATAAGGAAGAAACCTTGAGAGAAACCAGACTCAAGAGGGAACCCATCCTCATCTGGGTTGCACCAAATGTCCATTTGAAGCATATATACAAAGTTGCGGGGTACAGTGATGATGATCAGAAGCAAACTGCACTCCCGAGTCAGTGCAGCAGACCGCCGACACCAACTACAGTCCAATCCGTCCTCAAAGCACCCGTTCTACTCCGGAATTACATGGAACCACCCAAGGTGTTGAGGAGAGACCGTCCTGAGCTGCACAGAAGTGTGAAGATCCGCGGAGGGGAGAGGGGCAGGAACAGTGGTCACTGGAGCCTCAGGAGCATGTTTAACTCGACCGAGAGAGAGAGAGAGAGAGAGAGAGAGAGAGAGAGTGACGGGAGGGGAAGGATATGGATTATTAAGTGTATGGGTATAGAGCGAGGTGTATGGGTATGGTGTATGGGTATGGAGTGAGGTGTATGGGTATAGAGCGAGGTGTATGGGTATGGAGTGAGGTGTATGGTATATGTACCCATACACCTCACTCCATACCCAAACACCATATCCATACACCTCACTCCGCACTCATACACCATAACCATACACCTCACTCCATACCCATACACCTCACTCCATACCCATCACTCTATACCCATACACCATACCCCTCACGCCATACACCTCACTCCATACCCAAACACCATATCCATACACCTCACTCCTCACCCATACACCATAACCATACACCTAACTCCATACCCATACACCATACCCATACACCTCACTCTATGGGTATGGGTATGGAGTGAGGTGTATGGTGTATGGGTATGGAGTGAGGTGTATGGGTATGGAGTGAGGTGTATGGGTATGAAGTATGGGTGCGGAGTGAGGTGTATGGGTATCGTGTTTGGGTATGGAATGAGGTGTATGGAGTGAGGGGTATGGTGTATGGGTATGGTGTGAGGTGTATGGGCATAGTGTATGGGTATGGAGTGAGGTGTATGGAGTGAGGGGTATGGTGTATGGGTATGGAGTGAGGTGTATGGGTATGGAGTGAGGTGTATGGAGTGAGGGGTATGGTGTATGGGTATGGTGTGAGGTGTATGGGCATAGTGTATGGGTATGGAGTGAGGGGTATGGTGTATGGGTATGGTGTATGGGTATGGAGTGAGGTGTATGGGTATGGAGTGAGGGGTATGGTGTATGGGTATGGAGTGAGGTGTATGGGTATGGAGTGAGGTGTATGAGTATGGGTCGAGTTTTATGGGTTTTGTGTGTGTGTGCGTGCAAACAGTGTTTCTACAACTGGCAGGAACAGGGAAAAACAAAGCATCAGGAGAAAACGGACACACTGGACGGGGGAGTTTGGGGCGGGGCGGGGCGGGGGTGGTGAGCTGGACCGGCGTGAGAGTGAATTAGTAATGAGACAGTGAGCAAACCAGCAGACTGAGCAGGACGGAGCCACGCTGACCCACATTCTACACCTGCACGCTCAATACACACACACACACACACCCACAGAGTCAGTGCCGACAGAGTATGAAAGGAATGCAGTGCACAAACTGTAGAGTCGAGTTCACACATCAAGCTCAAATACAGGAAGAGTGTCTCCTTTACTGTAGTTGTAGTAGTAATAATGATAATGATCATTATTATAAAGCATATTCCATGCTGTGTGTGTGTATGTGCACAGTTGTGTGTGGTGGTCATGGTTGCAAAAAAAATCAAAAACCTTTTACATTATGTCTTTTTCTTTCTTAATAAAAAAAAAAAAAAAAAAAAGAAGCAGCAGAATTCCCATGTGGGTTATGTCATATAAGCGGAGAGTCTTTCTCTTTTTCTCTTTCATTTTCTCTCTCTCTCTCTCTCTCTCTCTCTCTCTCTCTCTCTCTCTCTCTCTCTCTCTTTTCCATTTTTTCCCACCACCTGAAATTCTCATCATTTTAAACAAGTAAAGTCTGTCTCTCAGGGAAAATTGCCCCCCATACATAGTAGAAAATTGACCGTGAGGTGTGTGTGTGTGTGTGTGTGTGTGTGTGTGTGTGTGTGTGTGTGAGTGAAAAGTAGCCCATAAAAAATGAGCAATAGCACTCTGTCCTCCAGACTTCCTTCCCAGCAGAGACATAAACACATGCATGCATGCCTAGACAGACACGCGTGTCCGGACACACGCAGCGCGAGTACATTCTCTGTTACACACACACACACACACACACACACACACACACACAGTCAGTTTCAAAGTCAAAAATCATTTCCCTGACACGTTTATTTATGTATTTTTATGACACGTCTTTAAATAAACGCCAGCATGTGTGCATTTTTTTTTTCTTTCCGTTTATAACTACACTTCATGTGTAATATCTGCAAGTTCCATGTCACTTCTGGACATTCACTCCTTTATAGTTGTGTCCACAAACACACTGAATCGACTCTTCATTCTGCCAAGGCTCTCCTCTGAGTCTCTGATCACGCTTTGCTTTGTGATAGCTGTTAAAAAAAAAAAAAAAAACCTTCTGACGAATAAGGTTTGAGAATTCAGTGGCTCTGCGGTTTACGAGACATCGGTAAACACGCAAACAATTTCCAACAACCCCCCTCCCCCACAAAACCCCCGCACACGCAGACACACAGATATCTAATGAATGCAGACGCATACGTGCTGGAGAACTCTGATCTAATTAGTCTGAAAGGATCCAGTTCACCAGTAATGAAATCACACACACACACACACACACACACACACACCAGAAAGATGTTCAAGAATGCCTACATAATTTAGAGTGTGTTCTCTCAACCACAAATCCAGAGGCGTCTTTGTAAGTGCGCTAACATCTGTCTCACACATTTGCCCCGCTGCACAGTACCCCCTCGTAAGGCAGCGTTTTAATGTAATGATCTCGATGCGTCACGGCGTCAGGGATCCGTTGTGCGCCTGAAACCTTATTGCGTCAGTTTTCTGATAGGGGTGTAACAGTACACGTATTTCGAAACGAACCCTTTCGCTACAGGACCTTTGGTATGGTTCACATGTGTCCCGAACGCAATCCTTGTTTTACGTCACCCTCATGAACATATTGAGTGGCGAATCGCAAGTTCGTTTAATCTCCACTACGAGCGCAGTGTCACAGTCACTGCTCGGTCCGTACCAGAAACACGGTTTGTACTGCGTGATACCCGATCAAGTTTCAATTCCTGACAATTCCATTTATCGAGGGAGTAAATGAATGAATGAATGAATGCAGGATGGAAGGAATTAATTAATAAATAAATAATAATACAAAAAAATTTATTAGTAACTATCGTGTGTTTTTTTAAATGCAGACATTCGCTAAAGTGTCCTAAAATAGTAAAACAGTAAAGTAGAACATATCCTTAGAAAATGTAAATATTAAATGTGAAAAAAAACACATATCTTAACTTTCATTTATTTTTACATTGATTTAATTGTAAACAATTAGAATACAATATAATAGAGTTTTAAAGCTTCCATTTGGTTTATTATTTTTGATTTAGAATTTTAGTTTTTTTATTTTAACCTAACTCTTGATATTCACAAATGGTAATAATTATATTAATAATAATAATTAATATTATTAATATTATTATGTACCGAAATTGAGCCGGACCGTGACCCGAGGTACGAACCGATCCGTGGATTTTGTGTACCCTTACACCCCTTTTGATACACAATTCGACCTAAAGCCTGAGATTGCCGATCAATAGAACGCTGCATATGAGGCGAACAATACGCCCGTCATTTAACCCGACTGTTTACAAGAAAAAAAAAGATGCCCAAAGGAATATGGCTGCCATGGCAACTTGATCTCGTGAAGCCTTGCCAAATATTCTGCCATGTTCTGTAAGTGCAAGCTGCAGATTTGCCGTGGCTACTGTCAGGAAAACGCGCCAAGACTGTCGGTGTTACGAGTGTAGGAAATGTCTAAGTTTGTACAACAAATCTCTCACAAGTCGTCACGGAGAGACTCAGTCAGATGAGATAAAAAAAAAGGTGGAAAACCTACAGACTGTTAGAAACTGAAGACTTCTTTCCTTAAACAACAACAATTTCCATCTCCATATCACTCTGTCCTTTACATTTGCCTTTTTCAAGCCAACCCCCTGCATGTTTTCCCTCACCACGTCCATAATCCTCCTCCTCGGCCTTTCTTTTTTCTACCCCATGTCTTTCCTCTGCACATCACCAAACCATCACAATTGCTCCTCTCTCACCTAAACACACCTAAATCACCTCCTTCCGGAAATGTCTCCTTCGTCCGATCGAGCGTGAGACTGTGCGTCATTTCTAATCTTTTGCTTTCTCGTCCGTGTTTAACGTTACAGTGCTTCCCACTTGTTCTCCCCTGGACTTCCACTGTGACAACGGGAAGTGTATCCGCCGCTCGTGGGTGTGCGACGGAGACAACGACTGCGAGGACGATTCAGACGAGCAGGACTGCCGTGAGTATTTACTTTTTTAAAATTTTATTATTATTATTTTGGACGCCGTAAAAGTCTAGTGAAAGTCTAGTGAAAGTTACGGGGGAGGCGCATTTGCCTCTTTGTTGTAAACCACAGTGATCAGTTTAGCCGCCCCGGGGCTCTACATGTGGCAAAACACGAAGGGGCAAGAGATCAGGTTTTTCTTGCAAATTACACCTGACTTAAGGGAAATTTGGGGTTTGCCCTTTGACCTTGTGGTTTACACACTTCCTTCGAGTGCCTCTGGCTGCACGCGCCAAGCAAGTGTGCGAGTGAGTGTGTGTGTCTCCCCCCCCCCTTATTTGGTATGTAGAAGCAGCTATGAACAGATTACAGGTAAAGAGAAATGTCCCTTTGCTCTATGTTCTACTTGAACTCCTCGTGTCACTGGGGAGCTCTGATCTGAAGAAAGGAGTGCTGGAGAAGGAAAATGCAACGCTTTGCTCTTGCGCAAGTTAATTAAAATAGTTTTGTGTGTGTATGTATATGTGTATCCTTTGAAGGATCAAAAATCTGTCCAGTGTTTGTTTGTTTGTTTGTTTTTTTTGGTTGTGAGCACCATTGTTATCCAGCATTGCCTCCTGGGCATGGAATTCACTTGCACATGTTGTTGCTGAGATCCTTTTTTATTCCTCCATAATGACATCACAGAGCTGCTGGATGTAAGACACATGGTGCTTCTCCACCTCCCATTTCAGTATCCCCACAGGTGCTCGATAGGGTTCAGGTCTGGAGACATACTTGGCCACTCAATCACCTTCACCTTCCTCAACAAAGCAGTTGTCATCTTGACTGTGTTTTTGTGGTCGTAATTTATGTTGAAAAACTGCCGTTCTGCCCGGTTTCTGAAAGGAGGGCATCAAGTTCTTCTTCAGAATGTCACAGTACATGTTGGAATCCATGTTTCCCTCAATGAACCGCAGATCCCCTGTACCAGGAGCACTCATGCAGCCCCAGACCATGATTCTACCACCACCATTCTTGATTGTAGGCAAGACACCATTTTTCTTGGTACTCCACACATGCTGGACAGCATCTGAGCTGAACAACTTTATCTTAGTCTCATCAGACCACAGGACATGGTTCCAGTAATTCGTGCTCTTTGCTCTCAGCAAACTGTTTGCAGGCTTTCTTGTGAGCCAGTTTTAGAAGAGAAGAAGCTTCCTTCTGGGAAGACGGCCATGCACACACACACACACACACACACACACACACACACATATATATTTATATAGAATGTATATGTGTAGTGGTCAGCTCTTAGCTTATTTACAGTCACAACCCCTCTAAATGATTAGGCCCTACGCTGGGGTAAAAAAAAAAAAAACTGCACGAGTGACCTATATTTATTTCCCTGAATCCAACGTTCGGACGTGTAGACACTCGAGTGTCTCTCACCTCCTTCACCATTTAAAGCCGCCGGGTCTGCAGAGAGATTTATGAATTTTTTATTTGAATGCCTCGTAAATCACATCTCCCTTTGCCTTTATTATTTAAAGCTGTCTCTATATCTCTCTTGTGCTCTCTCTCTCTCTCTCTCTCTCTCTCTCATTTTGAAATGCAGTCCAATTCTATGTGTGTTCATGTGTGCATAAGTGTGGGTTTAAGGCTCAACTGGCAACTTTTCATCTAATACCACATTGTAAGTTGTCTACTGACTTTTTTGCTTTGATTTAAACACACAAACACACACTAGTGCACAATATGAAAGCAATTAAACAGATATGTTCTTATTGATCCCTGAGCCACGCAGCATTGAGTATGAGTTACGTGTGTTCTTTTATTACTTAATCAATCCGACTTTCCTGGACGTGAAGACAAAACGTGTAATTTGTACTGCACATGTGCGAAAACTCAGATTTCTGAAAAATTCGCTGCCACTTGCTGTTATTGCCAACGTTTTTATGACCGTCTATGTGGATTCTTTTGCATTTTATCCAAAATAGAAATTCCTGACAATTCCGCATACTGAGGAAGTGAATGAATGAAGGCCAGAAGGACCGAATTCATTTATGAATAAATAGATTTAATGGGTAAATAAATAAATGTATGCATTTAAGAAACAAAAGAGTTTAGTTCAAGTATGCTGAAATAAGTAGAAGTTAAGCATTGCATATCTTAAAAAACAAAACAAAAGGATACCCCAAATTTTATATATATATATTACGTTTAATAACGTAAAAACAGACTTACGCAAGAGTTTTGTCTTAATGGGGTCTAACAAATGTAGACTATTTAAAAAAATAATAATTTCATTGATTTATTACATTTTTAATAATTTAATTTTTTAGCACATTAAATCATTATAATAAAAGAAAAGTATCGCAATTATTTGGTTCCATTTTATTTGTGTATACATATATGTACAGTACAGACCAAAAGTTTGGACACACCTTCTCATTCAAAGAGTTTTCTTTATTTTCATGACTATGAACATTTTAGATTCACACTGATGGCATCAAAACTATGAATTAACACGTGGAATTATATATGGAATTATAAATATAACAAAAAAGTTTGAAACAACTGAAAAATGTCCTATTCTAGGTTCTTCAAAGTAGCCACCTTTTGCTTTGATTACTGCTTTGCACACTCTTGGCATTCTCTTTATGAGCTTCAAGAGGTAGTCACCTGAAATGGTCTTCCAACAGTCTTGAAGGAGTTCCCCGAGAGATGCTTGGCACTTGTTGTCCCTTTTGCCTTCACTCTGCGGTCCAGCTCACCCCTAAACCATCTCGATTGGGTTCAGGTCCGGTGACTGTGGAGGCCAGGTCATCTGGCGCAGCACCCCATCACTCTCCTTCTTGGTCAAATAGCCCTTGATGCCTTCAGTATGACTCTACAATTTTCATAGTCATGAAAATAAAGAAAACTCTTTGAATGAGGTGTGTCCAAACTTTTGGTCTGTACTATATATATATATATATGGAATATAGGAATGTGTAAACTACTGCTAGAGGTAACAGTGGAGCTGTTCATATCCCCGGTGCAGGTTTAAAGCAATGATTAAATATTTTTCTCCAATCAAGACTGACCTGCAGATAAATAAAAACAAAGCCTCACTGAAAGCCATTAAAGCAGAAGCTGCCAATTTCCTGACCGATCTCTCACTCACACACACACACACACACACACACACATATACACACACACACCTCCATTCCTATTAGCTTCAGCACACACTTCCTTTAATTCATCAGCCCCTCTCCTTCTCGCTCTCTCTCTTTCTCTCTATTTTCTTTCCTCTTCTAACTCAAACATGATAAAGGTCAAAAGTCACACCCTGCTCAGGTCTTACATAACCTCCAGGCGAGGTCATTGTGGTGTTGGCAGCAGAAGGACAGCAGATGAGTTTCCTTTTACCCCATTTTACATCTCCCCCCCCCTCCATGTAAATGCACAATAAGAACAACAGAAAAGAAAGAAACTGAGGAAGAGAAATCCCTCATTGTTCTTTTAGATAAAAAAAAAAAAAAGACGGATGAAAGTAAAGCAAATAATTTGAAGGAAGTAGGAAAAGCAAATAGAGAAGGGGGACGAATGAACAAAGACTGCCGGAGCAAGGGACAGAGAAATGAGCGTTAGAAATACGAGAGAAAGCGAGAAGAAAATAAATAAAAAAGGAGAGTTCAAATAAGAGGGAATAAAGCAATGAGAATTGAGAGCGAGGAAGAAAGTGAATCTGTGACATTAAACGTGTATCTGTGGTTGTGTGCACGCGTGCTGGTTTAACTCGCCTCATCGGTTAAATGCTTTTTATTTGACGTAACTGATCCACTCCACTCCGAGAGAAGCAGGAGGGTAAAACAGGTGTGTGATGTGTGATGATACGGCATACACACTGACGCTGTGAACCCCATGCTGTTTAGAGTGTTCAGTACCAGCTAATAGTTTACACACCTTTTTCTTTTAGTAGTGGATATTACCAATACTGGTAGCTTGCTTGGATTGTAGTTGCCGATAAGCGAATAAACAACCGATACTGGATAAAAAAATGTAATGCAAAGAAAAATAGGCTTCATCAGCCCACCCGTCTTTTTTCATTTCTTCATGAGTTGCTTCTGATACCTTCATGCCCACTATAGGAGCTTTTAGTGGTGTTCAGCGTTCAGCATGGGGACTTTTGTGTTACAGGGGACCATGGTGGATCTTTCATTCTGATAAAAAAAAAAACAAACCAAAAAAAAACAAAAACATGAATGTTCTAGCAAAGCAAACAGAATTAGAATTAGAACAAACAGAATTAGCTTAGCAGTGCTAAC
>MU589826.1:4698013-4794257 GCA_024362625.1 Silurus asotus
CACACACACACACACACACACACACACACACACACACACACATATACACACACACACACCTCCATTCCTATTAGCTTCAGCACACAATTCCTTTGATTCAATTCCTTCTCGCTCTCTCTCTTTCTCTCTATTTTCTTTCCTCTTCTAACTCAAACATGGTAAAGGTCAAAAGTCACACCCTGCTCAGGTCTTACATAACCTCCAGGCGAGGTCATTGTGGTGTTGGCAGCAGAAGGACAGCAGATGAGTTTCCTTTTACCCCATTTTACATCTCCCCCCCCCTCCATGTAAATGCACAATAAGAACAACAGAAAAGAAAGAAACTGAGGAAGAGAAATCCCTCATTGTTCTTTTAGATAAAAAAAAAAACCAGACGGATGAAAGTAAAGCAAATAATTTGAAGGAAGTAGGAAAAGCAAATAGAGAAGGGGGACGAATGAACAAAGACTGCCGGAGCAAGGGACAGAGAAATGAGCGTTAGAAATACGAGAGAAAGCGAGAAGAAAATAAATAAAAAAGGAGAGTTCAAATAAGAGGGAATAAAGCAATGAGAATTGAGAGCGAGGAAGAAAGTGAATCTGTGACATTAAACGTGTATCTGTGGTTGTGTGCACGCGTGCTGGTTTAACTCGCCTCATCGGTTAAATGCTTTTTATTTGACGTAACTGATCCACTCCACTCCGAGAGAAGCAGGAGGGTAAAACAGGTGTGTGATGTGTGATGATACGGCATACACACTGACGCTGTGAACCCCATGCTGTTTAGAGTGTTCAGTACCAGCTAATAGTTTACACACCTTTTTCTTTTAGTAGTGGATATTACCAATACTGGTAGCTTGCTTGGATTGTAGTTGCCGATAAGCGAATAAACAACCGATACTGGATAAAAAAATGTAATGCAAAGAAAAATAGGCTTCATCAGCCCACCCGTCTTTTTTCATTTCTTCATGAGTTGCTTCTGATACCTTCATGCCCACTATAGGAGCTTTTAGTGGTGTTCAGCGTTCAGCATGGGGACTTTTGTGTTACAGGGGACCATGGTGGATCTTTCATTCTGATTAAAAAAAACAAACCAAAAAAAAACAAAAACATGAATGTTCTAGCAAAGCAAACAGAATTAGAATTAGAACAAACAGAATTAGCTTAGCAGTGCTAACTAGCATTTATAGCACAGAAAGAAGGGAGTGTGCTGTGAATTTTTGTTCATTAGTCGCTAACTGTAATGTAATTCTGGGATTGTCTTCTCTATCTGTGGGTGTGTGCGTGTGTGGGGGTGTGTGTGTGTGTGTGTAGCTCCTCGGGAATGCGAGGAGGACGAGTTTCACTGTCAGAATGGTTACTGCATCCGCAGCCTGTGGCACTGCGATGGAGACAACGACTGTGGAGACAACAGTGATGAACAGTGCGGTGAGTTTTACACACTTTCTAATACTGTTTGTGTGTGTTTGTGTGTGTGTGTGTGTGTGTGTGTGTGTGTCTTATGTACATTATATCTAATACACTTTCCTGTAATTGATGTAGTTTGAGCTCGTCTATGAAAATGCAAAGTTTCAACTTGAGCACACTGTTGGTTTTGCTTTGCTGGGTTGCCAGGTCTGCATAAATGGTTCACTTCTATTGTGTGTTTCCCGATCATATTTATAAGTGTGTGTGTGTGTGTGTGTGTGTCCAGACCTAAGGAAGTGTTCCGATAAGGAATTCCGCTGCTCGGATGGGAGCTGTATAGCTGAGCACTGGTACTGTGATGGAGACACTGACTGTAAAGATGGAACGGACGAGGAGAACTGCCGTAAGTGTGTGTGTGTGTGTGTGTGTGTGTGTGTGTGTGTGTGTGTGTGTGTGTGTGTAAGTAAGAGAGATATATAGAGATAAATCAGCTGCTTTTTGTCCCGCCCCATTCCTGTATTTAGACGGCACGGCAGCTATGTGTGTGTGTGTGTGTGTGTGTGTGTGTGTGTGTGTGTGTTTGAGCAATTGCAGGTATTTGTGTGTCAACAGGATGTTCCTTAACCAGCTGTGAAATGCATATCACATAAGATGCTTTTTGTGTGTGTAGCCGCAGACGTCATGGCTGCTACGTGCAGTGTGGAAGAGTTCCAGTGTGCGTACGGTCGCTGCATCCTGGACATTTACCACTGCGATGGAGACGATGACTGCGGAGACTGGTCCGATGAGTCTGACTGCTGTAAGGACGTCTTAATGGCTCCGCCCCTTTTCACACCAGTCACAGACACAAGTCCCTGTCCCTTTGGTTTCCTCGCACATAATCTCCTTTCATGACCCAATTAATAAATCTAGTTTATTTCCCACTGATTTGTGATGTCAGGGGGGACGGCTGTGGCGTGAAGTGAGAGTGGGGCGAAGTAATGCTTTTTCAATTGCACTTTAGATAAGCACACACACACACAGTTTAAGCCTTTTGTTATTGCTGATCAATCCAACATGTCAGCTGTTTGAAAAGTTTTGTGTGTATTCTATGATTTTGTGGTGTGTGTGTGTAGCTTCTCACCAGCCGTGCCGTACAGCAGAGTTCATGTGTAACAGTGGGATGTGCGTTAACGCTGGATGGCGATGTGATGGAGAGTACGATTGTGATGACCAATCAGACGAGAACAACTGCAGTAAGTGTGTGTGTGGGTGTGTGTGTGTGGGTGGACGCACTTGTATATTTGTTTGTAAGGAGAGCCAGTGATCGAGATCAAACATGATTGTGTTAACGGTGTGTGTGTGTGTGTGTGTGTGTGTGTGTGTGTCCCTTCCCTAGCGGTACCTGTGTGTATGGCTGAACAGTTCCGTTGTGCGTCCGGTCGCTGTGTGCGGTTGTCATGGAGATGTGATGGTGAAGATGACTGCACTGATGGCAGCGATGAAGAGGGCTGTGACAAAAATGGTATACACATACACTCCCTCTCTCTCTCTCTCTCTCTCTCTCTTTCTCTCTCACTTACTTACACACACACACACACACACACACACACACACATTTTTTCATCTTAATAAAACTCTTTCTTTTCTGTTCTCTCTGTTCCTCCTCTTCCTACTTGTCTGTAGGTTCGGTTCCTTCCTGTGCATCAGATCAGTTCCAGTGTGGAAACGGTCGCTGCATCGGCCAGCGCAAGGTGTGTAACGATGTCAATGACTGTGGGGACGGAACCGACGAACATCCGCACCAGGAATGCCGTAAGGACACACACACACTCACACACACTATAAATGCAATTTATTTAATAAACCACATTTATTCGATGATTCGTGCCACAGTGTATGTTGAATTCAGTATCACAAACTTTGTATTATGTGTGTGTGTGTGTGTGTGTGTGTGTGTGTGTGTGTGCGCGTGCAGGACCCCGCTCGACCGAGGGGAACTGTAATGTAGGGAACGGCGGCTGCTCTCAGAAGTGTCAGATGTCTCGGGGTTTGGTTCAGTGCAGCTGCCACACGGGCTACAGACTGAGAGAGGACGGGAAGATCTGCCAAGGTAAGGAGAGAGAGAGAGAGAGAGAGAGAGAGAGAGAGAGAGAGAGAGAGAGAGAGAGAGAAAAAAAGAGACCAACAGAAAGTGTGAGAGAGAGAGATAGTGAATAAAGAAAGTGTGAGAGAGAGAGAGAGACAAATAGAGTGAGTGAGAGATGTATAGAGTGAGAGGGAGACAGAGATGAATAAAATGTGTAAGAAGGAGACAAATAGAGAGAGTGAAAGAAGGAGAGATATGGATAGAAAAAATGAGAGAGAAAGCGGAATAGGTGAATAGGCTTAAAGTAAAAGGGAGTGATGAAGTGAAAGGGAGAGACAAAGTGAGTGAAAGAGAGAGAGAGAGAGAGAAGTAGAATGTGTGAGAGACAGAGTGAAAGAGTGAGAGATAAATAAAAAGAAACAATGACAGAGTGAGAGGTCAAAAGAGAGTGAGCGGTTAAGACAGACAGAGAGAATGAGAGAGAGACAAATATACAGATTGAGAGACTGATCAAGAGAGTGAGCAAGAGACAGATCAAAAGAAAGAGATTGAGGGAGGAAAAGAGATACACAGAAAGAAAGATTGATAAAGAGCAAGAATGAGAGAGAGAGAAATTTCTTTTTTCCCCCAAACTCTTGAAACTCGCATTGAGACAGTTTATATTGTGTTACTGCAAACCTCTGTCCACATCACTGGTGCTCACGGACAGACACGTGAGACTCATAAACCCGCCAGATGTTCCCACGTCTGTGTCCCAGCTGTCTGATTTCACTCACCTGTGACTGGGAGCTGAAACCTCTCTTCTTTTTTGGACTCCTCTAGATGTGGATGAGTGTGCTGAGGAAGGTTACTGTAGTCAGGGCTGTACCAACACAGAGGGGGGCTTCCACTGCTGGTGTGTTCAGGGTTACGAACTCCGACCTGACAAACGCAGCTGCAAAGCTCTGGGTGAGTTTTTCACAGCACTTCTCCAACACGCTTGTAAAAGTTCAGTTATTTACCGAACAACCGGATTCTGATTGAGTAGATGGTAAAAGTGGGCGTGGCCCAACTGGTTCATCTTACCTGATACCTCTTAAGTCTCCAAATAAAGCAAATGCAAGGAAAAAAATCGTGTACGATGCTCATCCCCGATCCGTATGAGACATATCAGAGCCCAGGAATGGAATTGTCTCGTGATGTCCTGTATTCAGATCCGCTTCCTCGCTTCCCTACTTTCAAATTCTGTGGCGCCTCATTTTCCTTATCGATCAGGCCTCCGAATGTTCCTATTAAAGTGTCACGCCCAACTTTTTTTTCTTTTATTTATCCGCATGACGATTTCCTCAGGCCCAGAGCCGGTGCTGTTGTTTGCGAATCGGATCGATATCCGTCAAGTTCTGCCTCACCGCTCCGAGTACACGCTGCTGCTGAACAACCTGGAGAACGCCATCGCGCTCGACTTCCACCACAGCAGGGAGCTGGTGTTCTGGTCCGACGTCACGCTCGACCGCATCATGAAGGCCAACCTGAACGGCAGCAACGTAGAGGAGGTGGTGTCCACTGGCCTCGAGAGTCCAGGTACACCACACACACACACACATCAGACGAAACAAATTATTAATTAATTCGTTTATTTGATTCTAGCATAGTTTTGCAGGTCTTATAACATATTTTTATATATAATAAAATAAAACTTTTGAAGCTTAATTCACTAACTTTTGTAATCCCTTTTTTTTTTTTTTTTTACCCGTACAGGGGGTCTGGCAATAGACTGGATCCACGATAAGCTCTACTGGACCGACTCGGGGACGTCACGCATCGAGGTCGCCAACCTTGACGGCTCACACCGTAAAGTGCTGATCTGGGAGAGCATGGAGAAACCCCGCGCTATTGCCCTGCACCCCATCGAAGGGTAAAATTCACGACACTGAACACCGAACAATTAGGGGGGTCACAATACACAAAATTCACAGTTCGGTATGTACCTCGGTTTTTAGGTCGCATTTCGCTACAGTTAGGGGGAAGAAATGCAAAACGTAATATTGCTTGTTGCTGTTTTATTAACACAGTTTAACACCGTTAGAACAAATTAATGCAATACACTTTTTTATTTTATTGAGTATACACAGATCAGGCATAACATTAAGGCCACCGGCTTAATATTGTATCGGTCCCCACTTTTGCTGCCAAAACGGTTCCTTTCCTGGCACAATGTTTGTATAACAAAGCTGCATACGTATATTGAGACAAAATTTCACGAATATTTTTGTTCGTATAACAAAACGTATGTACAGCAGTTTGTCAAATGAGGTTCCACCATCATGCTTGATTTGATCAATATAATAAAAAGTGTTTCGAATGTCCTGTACCGAAAAGGTTCGGTAACAAGTGTACTGTTACACCCCTACCAAACTGTTTTGCACAGAGACTGCTGCATATAAAATATGTCCTTACATACATCAACAAAAAAGTAGGGTTGTGAAATTCCAGGGATTTTCAAGACTGAAAACTTTCTATAGGAATGAACTGGGAAATTACAGAATTCCAGGTTGGCCAATAACAGGGAACTTAAATGTTGTTGGGGGAAAAAAATCACATGCACTGCACATTTCTCCATTACATAACACTGATCATTTCTTCCGTCACACCAACAAAAAATAAAAAATCTCCATCTTGGCAAGCATTCACTCAAGTTACATAAATATGACATCCATTTATCTTTAAAACTTCTTTGTGTTGTGTGTAAGCTACTGTGCAACAAAATAGTAATTGAAGTAAAACATTTCTAATTCATATTTCCTCAAATTTCTAATCAATCCTTTTAAATTCCTGTAAATTCCTATAAATCCCAATACATTCTTGGTAAGCTTCTAACTAACCCAAATTCCCCAAGATAAAGTTCCCATGGACAGTTTTTGGAAATTTATTGGGAATTTTCTGCCCCTTGGACCTGATAAAAAAGTTACTTCAGTTACAAATCTATAGAGGTTTGTCCAGATTTTACAAGCCTGAAGTTTACGCACATGTTGTATTGGTGAAGTTTGGGCAATGTACTGATCCATCAGAGCAAAATATCCGAGAATATGAACAACTCCAACAATTTTCCAACCCCTTATTTCATTTTCGTATTTTCTACAGGAAGATTTACTGGACGGACTGGGGAAACACGCCTCGGATCGAGTATGCCAACATGGACGGCTCGGGACGCAAAATCATTGCCGATACCAACCTGTTCTGGCCCAACGGACTCACCATCGATTATGCTGGCCACCGCATGTACTGGGTGGACGCCAAGCACCACGTGATCGAAAGAGCTGACCTGGACGGGAAAAACCGCAAAGCCGTCATCAGCCAGGGTCTGTACACACAACCCCAAAAACCTTTAATATGAAGTATACTTTTAAATATAGGCGAAAATCATGCCTGCTCTGACACTCTATAGACGCTCTATAGACGCTCTATAGACCAGATCTATGGCCATATAAGGGCCAGGGGGGCGGAGCTTTTGTAAAATATATTGGGGCGGGGAATTGCGCCATTAAATCATACATAATAAGAAATCCTGTCGTCTACTCATCTATCCGTTACTCGTCTATCAGTTATACTATAAATGTTATTTATTTATAGATATTTATTATATAATATAAATATTTTATTTATACAACACTACTTCTTTTTGCTTGCAATCATTCAAGAAGTCTTAAAAAAAAAAAAAAAAAGTCTAAAATAAAAATAATAAAGGGTTTTAAAAAGTCTTAGTTTAACGATACCTCACTTGAAAAAAAAAAAAAGACTTTAGGGCTCGGTTAAGGCCATTTGCTAACAACGTGCGCGTGTGTGTTTTTGATGTAATATCGGTAGTAAATTTAATTTTTTAATGCTCTTATAATGTCTTCGATTTGACTTTTTTGTAAAACCTGCAGAAACCCTGTAATATTATAATAATAATTGACAACTTTAACGAAACTTCAAGGGTACGAACATAGCGTTCACTTTCAGCTGATTCAAGTGCGTGGGGTGAGAGAGAGGGAAATGCCCCGACCATTCTTCATACTGAAGTTATTTCGGGAGCAGGATGGTTGTCGTAGTAAAAATATGGAACAGACGGAAGATTATATCATGAAGGGAAGTGAACTAAATTAATCCTGAGAGCCGGACACTGGCTGTCTTTGTTTTTCGCTTTGACCCTCCGCTGTAATCAAATTGGATGAAAATACGCTACATACACACACAGCCGCACAGGCTATGGTTATGAAATGTAACACAAAAAATGCACTTAATAATGTTGCATAAATTGGGAAAAAATAAAGATGAAATCATCATCAGCTTGAGATTTTCCTAGACTTTACTCCGTTTGTGGCATTTTGTGTGTTCATTCAGGAATCCCACAGGGAAGTCTAGACACATTCCATATCTCGCTCTCACACACACACACACACACACACAGACGTAATGCATGCTTCGTTAGTGGAAAAGTACGGTTTTTTGTTTTATTTTTTGGGTGGGGGGGTAGATGGGGTTAGGTCCCTGGTTTGGCAGTATACGTTTGAATCATAAAGTTGAACCACATTGGCTTTATTTCATGGCTTTATTTCAGCTCGGATCACACACTAAATATTCCACTAGTGAACACGTAGAGCTTCTGCACTAATTAATGTGTATTCTGTTCAAAGAACAGACGGCCCTGAAGATAAGTTTGGTAATAGTTATTTTATTTATTTATTTTTATTTTTTTTAAATTATAAAAAATGATATATTAGTGTTATTGTTAATTTCAAATTGATGAATTGACTGTCTTTTAATTGTGTGTGCTGGGAGGGTGTGTGTGTGCTGGGTGGGGGTGTGCGGATGTGTTTGTGGCAGCATAGAGAGAAATCATATTTATGTAACGCAACAGGAGTCTGCATGCAGAGAAAAGGGGTGGAGCTGATAGCACTAAAGAGGGGCGGAGTTTCCACACACATTCACGTCAAGTTTTTGAATCGAACAAGGAGAGAGGGAGCGTAAACGAGTGTTTGTGTGCGTTCTAGTCGGTAGGCTTATTTGTGTGCAAGATCCTTTTTTTTTTTTCCTGCAGCTGAACTCCAGACATGCATGACAGTGTAAGACAAGGGTTTCAGGGCGAAGTGAAAAATGTAAGGACGGAGAGATGGCAGGATAAAGAAATGAGTGTGCACCCGCAGGAGCACGAGGAAACTCTGAGAAAAGAGCAGAGGGAGAGCTCAAGTCCAACCATGCGTCACGTTACTGACAGATAAGATCACAAAAATAAACACCTGGATAGAGGAGACAGAGAGAGAGAAAAAGAGAGAGAGAGAGAAGAAAAGGGTGTTTTCACACTTGCTTGAACCTCTGGGTATGTTCTGACTGCTATCGCTGTAATCCAAACTCTGGGATCACGCTGCAGGTCGATCAGGAACAAAACCCTCACGTTCACAGTTCATGCTTCACCTGTGGAACGCTTTCACCGATTTGATAATGCTTTAGATCAGGGGTCCCCAAACTATGGCCCAATTTAAAACTGCCCTTTAAACAATACCAGAAAAAAATGTATTTAAAATGTTTCACTACTATTTTATTATATTGCATTTGATAATAAAGGTTTAGGCACCGATAATTAGATAGATAGATTGCTGGAATTGTCAGCTATCAGCAAAATTCCATAACGATAGTTTTTCCGGGCCGCTGTCATTGTGAGAGCTGCCTCTAGAGGCAAATCACTGAAGCCACATGCTGTTTGTTTTACACTGCTTGGAGAGTACTATATTAATTATTTATAATGTATGAGTTATATAATTATATTTATTTCTTTTTGCACATTTTCATGATTCTTTTTTTTTTTCTTTTTTTTTTTTATAAAGTTCAGTACTATTTTACATGCATTATGTTTGTTTTTTTATCCAATCATTTGGGTAATTGGTTATCAGCAAACAGGATCCAACCTGGCACTTGGAATCGGTTTGACCTCTAATTATTAACATACCCTAATTATTTGTTCGATTCAATCAACCATATGCATATGTATGAAATTGTTTTTATTTCGATGGCAATGAATAGGAAAACTTGTCATCATGATAGTAATAATGCTAAATTAATAGGCGATATATCACTTGAAAAGTAATGCAAATTTATCTGTATGGTGCTGAACAAAATAATAAACTACTCTAGCATTAGAAGGCATAATAAATATTTTAAATCGTAATAAAATCTCCACAATAACACTGGTAGTCACTCCGGCCCATGTCTTTTTCTGTTACGGACTGGGACTCCCCATTAAAGAAAGGAAAAATTATTTGGCTCTCACAGAAAAACAATTGGGGACCCCTGCTGTAGATAAACGTTGACTCGAAGTGTACGGAGTACAAATTAACTGGGTTCTCTCTGAATATTATGCGAAACCTACTTATTTTAAATATAATCGTCCTTTCAGTAGACAATCTAAGAATGCCCTGTGTACATGGAGTGCGATTGGAGACGAAAATAACGCTCGTTAGCAAAGGAACAAGGACACGCGTGCATGATGTAAGCGGCGCGTGTTGTCTCTGTTCTGTGTGGATAGAATTCCCACAGTGTATTAAAGAAGGTCGGTCAATCGCGTTTGTATTTCCGACGCCTTTTTTCCTCTCTCGCCTTATTCCCAATCACGCACACACACACGACCTTCATGTCATCTTCTTTCTCTCCCACTTTTTTCAGGTTCGTCTGCCCCTTTTTTTTTTTACTCACTCTTACACTCATCTATGTGTGGCTGTGTGGCTTTTTTCAGGCCTCCCGCACCCGTTCGCCATCACGGTGTTTGAAGACAGTTTGTACTGGACCGACTGGCACACCAAGAGCATCAACAGCGCCAATAAGTTCACTGGCAAGAACCAGGAAATCATCCGCAACAAACTGCACTTTCCAATGGACATCCACACGTTGCACCCACAGAGGCAACCCGCAGGTGATACATGCTCACTCGCACACTTACACACACACACACACACACTCACACACTCCCCTAAATGAAATAAATATGAATATATTCATTACGTGGTATTTATTATATTAATAAATGTAATATAGCACTCTCCGTGTAGCGCGTAAAAACAAACAGCAAGTCGCGTCAGTGATTCGCCTCTAGAGGCCGCTCTTGTAATGACATCGGACCGGAAAAACCCTGGGTATAGATTTTTGTCTATGGCCATTGGTTTCATCAATTAATTATCGATGCTGCTTAGCGGCGCCACAGACTGCTCGGATCACATTGCGGTTTTCGAGTCACGGATCGGATAATTTTTTTTAGATCAGGAAAAAAACGGAAGGAGAAAAATCAAATTAGCTTTTCATTTATTTCATGTTATTTAAATCATTGATTGATCAAGTTCTGTTTCACTGCTAGCCATTGTCGTTGATTGATTAACACGTCCCATTCACATTAACACATTACTGCTCTGTGTAGTTTTGCAATACCAACAGGAACTGTCTTTCACTCTGCGATCGCTAAAAAAATGTAAGATTAATCCGCGGGTCACGTGCGTGCCGGACCGCGAGTCAGGATCACGGATCAACCGCGATCCGTTAAATAATTGCTGCAGCACTTAACCCGGGTTTCAGCATCAGATTATTACCCGTCACTCCGAACCCTGTCAAATCTTTCTCAAAACATGACGATCCTCTAACACTAGGCAATTTGCGAAAACGCAAGCGCACTCTCGAGATAATGGTGGCAATTTTCTGCCTGCAGAAGTGACACTTTGATAAGAGAGAGACATTTGGAGTCTTCGTGAGTGAGTGGGGGGTAAAAGAGGACATGGCGAATACCGGTGCTCCGAAGCATACTTGATGTAATAAAGGATACAGTAGCTGTAATTCCTGTGCTGGTTATATCCGGGCAGTGTCCTTTTTTTGTCCTATCCGCTTCTATTTGGACGTTTTGTGAATTTGGTGCCGGATTTTCGATTTGGAATCGAGCCAGGAATTCCATACTGACGTGAGATCTATGGCAGACAAAGTGCACACTAGGGGTGACCCCGAATAGTCGATGCTTTGATAAGAGGAGCCTGATTCGACCAAATCTCGCAGTCGAATCATTGCAGAGGTGCTATTAAACGCGGATCGTGGCATTTTTGGTTATATGGGGGTGCGCAATGTCCGTTTTCAACTAGAACACCGATTTTTTTTCTCGACATACAGCCCATTATGATAATGCGGTAAATAAAAATGTGAAAAGAAAGAAGCTTGTTAAATGGCGGTAAACCACGTCTGGGCGATTATTTAAAGGTAAATTCTGTTCTAATGAAATTCTATAAATACATTTTGGATTCTTTTGTACAATCCAAATCTTGTGGCCTTTCTGCAGTAATTTTAAATTTTTTTATTTTTACTTTACATTTATTGTATGTATGTGAATTCACATTTTCTTTTACATGATCGTGTGATGTTCTGTACATCGTGGCTTTAAAATGCTACGAGGAATAGTTTTACGACTACCAGGTGTCAGTGTCGTCGTAGAGTTTCTCTCATTCTCTCCTGCAACGTTTGATAAGGAAAGCGAACCTCAGCCATCAGAAGCCACCTGCTCTACTGTTCGATTTATTTCCCCCTCATCTTCTACATTTCTCTCTCTCTCTCTCTCTCTCTCTCTCTCTCTTTGTTCAGGAGGACGTAATCGATGTGGCTCTAATAACGGTGGCTGTAGTCACCTGTGTCTCCCGAGCAACAAGGCGTATACTTGCGCCTGTCCCACCGGCTTCAGGAAAGTGGACCAGCACAACTGTGCCCTGAGTGAGCGTCACATTTTTTGCTGTTTAACCTGCAATAATCATCTTCAGGATTTCAGAGCCACTTAACAAAGTTGAAGCGCACAGGCGTCCTCGTGTTTTTGCCACGTCGAGTACATTTCTTTTCTTTTTTTTAAATCATAAAAAATGATGAGGATAAAGTCATAGTATTATTTTCACATTTATTGGTATGATTATTGGACTTTAATATTTTGGTTTAGCTCTTTGTATTATTGTGTTTTTTTATGTTAATAACTGAAATTGTATTTAAAGAAAAGGGGGGGGGGGTCGTAGCAATACGAGAAGAAAGTCGTAATATTTTGAGAAAAAAGTAACATTTAAGAGAATAAAGCCGGAGCAATACGTAAACAAAGTAAAAAAAAAATACTAAAGTAAAAGATGACGAGAATAAATTTGAAATATTTTGAAGTACTGGTTGTTCTATCAGAAAACTTCCTCAACGTCTGTCTGATGTTTTTTCTTCTGAATAAAGTTTCCTACATAACCGCTGTAGCTGCCGTTTACTAATTAGAACTTCGTGATGATGCGGCAAAAAACAAAGAATTTCCTTCCTGCTAAATCTTAACCTGAAGTAGGATTTAACCCAATCCTCCACATCCGTTGGATGCAAAACAGCGAAACGTTTCTCGCAATTGCGATTTTTACAAAAATTATTACCACTATAATCTGGTAATGCGACGACTATAATCTCGTAATGCAACGACTTTATTCTCGTACCGCTGCGAATTTGTTCTCGAAATTTCGACTTTGTTCTTGTGTTGCTGCTACTTTTTACTCGTAGTCACCGATTTTTCAAATTTTTTTTAAAACGATGTCGTAGAATGTAACTTGTAACCATTCAAAAAAAGTTTTTGTGCTGTTTGCTGTGGTGCTGTTGCTGCTCGTATCTGAAGCGCTCACAGGGACCTCTTCGGTCTTTAATCAGGTCTTGACAAGTTCCTGCTTTTTGCCCGAAGGACGGACATCCGTCGCATCAGCTTCGACACCGACGACAAATCGGACGTCGTCGTCCGGCTGGCTGATGTCCGTAACGCCGTGGCACTCGACTGGGACGGCAAGGATGAAAAAATTTACTGGACCGACGTCACCACCGATTCCATCAACCGCGCTCTGTGGAACGGATCGGAACAGGAAGTTAGTGAGAGTTTCAACTCTGTACCGCATTTAATGCGCGATTACATCTGAACACGAGAAACGTGCGCGTTATAGTGTTTCTTCAGCCTCAAATGCTGGAGTGTCACGTGTCCCTGCGATAGCAATGTACTCCCAAAATATTACACCCTACAGTGTTCCTGTGGAAAACGTGACAGGTTTGGTGGCATCACATGACTTTTGATCGCTGTAATTGTCGCTGGTGCTGTACTGATTGTTATGCAACACTGCCCCCTGCTGTCTGAAATGCACACATCGTTAATCATATTTTTTTTTTCTCTCATTTGATTTAAGATTTGTGACTTTTGCATTTTATGCGTCAGTGTGACTGACTGTCCACCTTCTTGTCCAGGTTGTGGTGGACACCAGTCTGGAAAGTCCAGCTGGCCTCGCTATTGACTGGCTTACACACAAACTCTACTGGACTGACGCAGGTAGGTGTTAATGACAAACATATGAGAAATGCTTACGATCTACTGATTTAAAATCTGGTTTAGTTATTATGTAAAGTGGTCTGTTTGGGTTTCTTTGGATCAGATTTCGGATATTTCGGTGTCATTTCGGTGGGGCTGATAACCTTGTGCTTGTGTTTCCCCGTGTTGCTGATCAGGTACAGATCGAATCGAGGTGTCCAATGCGGACGGCAGTATGCGCACCGTGCTTATTTGGGAAAATCTCGATCGGCCTCGAGATATCGTGGTGGATCCTATCGGAGGGTGAGGAAACTAAAACAGCAGTTCAGTTGATCAGGAAATCCAAAATGTCCGCTGTGATGTTAGAGAAGTTTCGAGACTCCTTTTCCATCAGCAATGTTTTTATTTATCATTACATCGAAGATAATATATCAATTGCATATTTTACAAGCACAATTTCCATTAAAAATATTCCTGTTCCTAAGGATACATGATGTATGTCATGATAATTATTTTGCTCAAGCCAGGAATGCAGTAACAAAATCATAAAATATATTGGTATAATAAATAGTTTTGTATGTTTTATATTTTTATATTTCACTTGTTTTTAAAGACATTTTAAACAGTATTTAAAAATAAAATATCCATAAAAAAACATATATTTCTGGTATAATTTATGATGATATTGATATTGCATCATTGGAACCTCCAGCAGTGAAACACTACTCTGTTCTTTTCTTTTGTTAGATTCATGTACTGGACAGATTGGGGGGCGAATCCCAAAATCGAGCGTGCCGGCATGGACGCGTCCGATCGCATGGTTATTATCTCCACCAATCTGACGTGGCCTAACGGATTAGCGATCGATTACGAGACGCAGAGGCTTTACTGGGCCGACGCCGGCATGAAGACCATCGAGTTCGGGAACTTCGACGGTTCAGGCAGACAGGTCAAATATTATTATCGAATATCTGATTGTCGCGGAGTAACGATACACGTACTGCAAAATGTTGTTTATCATGGGAATGTGCGATTTACATGTTTGGGATCAGGGTTTCATTGTTTATGCACTTGCACTGTTCAGACAGCAGAGGTCACAATCTGCACAACCCATAGAGTTAAAGTCTGTACCGAGTATCCTGGGGCTGATGGCACGTCACATAGACCAGTGGTTCTTGAAGTGTGGGCTGCAGCCCTCTAGTGGGGAATATAGACATGAATAGTGGGCCGTGATAAACGGCAGGATTTATTTAAATATAGTTTATACACTCGAAGTAGCCATTAACAAACAATTAGGTCATTAATGCAAGTAAATTAAATAATGTATTACTGTACCTGAAGGAAAAACTTAAACCATTATGCAAAAATAGCGGTTTACTTTCGGCAAGTTTACCGCAGCAGACCAACAGCCGCACTTTAACATAGGCATAAAGCATAAGCTGAAATGGTCCATTGTTCTTGCAAATGCATTTTATTGCACAGATTGTTATTTTAACAAATAAGACATTCTTAAACTTGAAGTTTTTTATTATCATTTTTTGGGATGATGTAGGACAGGATGGGTTTAAAAAATTCACCACCATCCAAAGTGTGTAATGGCAGAAAAGGTTTGCGAACCATTAACATAAACCAAAATATAGGCTTCATACAGCACCGGTGTGAATCATAGAAACCGGGCATTTTAACCGGCTTTGGAGCTCTAATTTCCACTTATAATAAAGCCACAATCTATTAGAGAGCTCGTTATGTTTTTATCAGCATTTTGCATTTTTTGTTTGTTTTTTTTGTTTTTGTTTTTTAATTTAGACAAAAATGTCATTGTTTATGTTCAGAAAGAAAAAGGGGAGTCATTTCCAATGTTTCTTTATATTTGTAAAATAATGAAATAAAAAAAAATAATAATCCCGAATAAAAAATTTAAATATCGAAGCATTTTTCCTGTTTCAGGTGCTGATTGGCAGCCAGCTTCCCCACCCGTTTGGCCTCACGCTGCACGGGGATAAGATCTACTGGACAGACTGGCAGTCCAAGAGCATCGAAAGTGCTGACAAATTGACCGGTTTTGGGCGAAGCACATTAGCAGACAATCTGGAAAACCTCATGGACATCCACATGTTCCACAGACACAGAGAAGCAGGTCAGATGATCTCCAGATCCATATATATAATATACTCATATAGAGTATATTTACTTAAAGCTTTTATATTTGAAAGAAAGGTGTCTAGCAAACGAGTGAACTTATAGAAACAGGAAGCTGCTGAAATCGATAC
This sequence comes from Silurus asotus, assembly GCA_024362625.1. Taxonomy (NCBI): domain Eukaryota; kingdom Metazoa; phylum Chordata; class Actinopteri; order Siluriformes; family Siluridae; genus Silurus; species Silurus asotus. Next base: position 4,714,067 of record MU589826.1, read on the forward strand.
AGTGTCCTCAGTGTTAGGGACAGTGTGTATCTGTGTGTACATGTGTGTGTCTTTCAGAAGAATGTTAGAGTGACCTCAGTGCCCCGTGGCGGTCACGATGACAGGAATGTGGCCCCTTGTGGCTGGCGTTCGGGGTCTTGTTTCTTTTTAGAAACAAGGTTTAAGTGAACCTGTGTGTAACTCATCTCCACTCAGTGGCTCGAAGAAAAGAAAGGGATCAAATCTTCTTTTAGCTTTGAAGGCTCCTGTTTCTGTGTGGTGGTTCTACCCTCTGTCCTCCCCATAGGTGTGAGGGCAAGAAGTCGACGGAAAATCCTGAACTGAACTGAAATTTGTAAAAAAATAAATAAATTAAATGTATAATAATTTTTCTTTTCTTTTTCCTCTTCAGTCCAGACCACATGTTTGGTGAATAACGGCGGCTGTAGCCATCTGTGTTTATTGGCTCCTTCTCCTAAAGGCTCAAGCTGTGCTTGTCCTACTGGAATAAACCTACAGGTGGATGGAAAAACCTGCACTCCAGGTAACTATCTTGGTAAACCGGACCATAATAATAATTAATCCCTTACTCTTTGTTAAACGTTGCACACGAAGTTAAGCTGAGCGCCGATTCTGCTGCTTTGATAGTTTAATGCCTCATTACCACCAGTCTGTGGCTTTGTGCTGCTTCTTCTCCTCGACTTTGATTCATAGATTTTCTTTGAAATGTAAAACTCGGTTGAAATCTCCTTAAAGGCAAAGGGGTTAAAGTGATCCCTTAAACCCTCCTTCTTTGAAACTTTTGGTCTCTTCCTAGTCATAGTGACACCTAAATAATAGGGGTGTAGGAAAAAATCAATACGAGTATGGTGATATTTTGTTTGCCGATACTGTATCCATTCTCAAAAAACACAACACAAATAAACACTGCACACACTTTCTCATTTTTCCCCCTGATTTTTTCCCCCTCTTAATTTTTTCCACACTACAGGAATGAACAGTTTTCTGGTCTTTGCACGGAGAACAGATATCCGGATGGTTTCGCTCGACATCCCATATTTCGCCGACGTGGTTTTGGCCGTCAACGGATCCATGAAAAACACCATCGCCATCGGAGTGGATCCCAAAGAGGGTAACCCCCCCTCTCCCATTCAAACTATCTCATAGCTGCCCATTACCTCGAAATGCTAGTTTCATGGATACGTAGAGAGCTAGTTGAGGATGATTTATTGTGGTGTGCGTGTGTGTATACAGGTAAAGTGTATTGGTCAGACAGCACTCTAAAGAAGATCAGCAGAGCCAACTTAAACAGCTCAGGCCATGAGGACGTCATTTCCACCGGTAAGAAGCTCAGATTCTGTAACACTGTGATGTGTACTAACTATCTACTCCAGTACTATGAGCTGCCTTGGATGAGACGAAGAAATCTTTTTTTTTTTTTTTAAATTTACAGGTACAGGTTTTTTGTTCCTAGTTTGCCTCCATTCGTTTCCTGTTCTGTATTCCCGTTTTAGGACTGATGACGACCGATGGTCTTGCTGTGGACTCGGTTGGAAGAAAAATCTACTGGACTGACACGGGAACAAACCGCATTGAGGTGGCCAATCTGAACGGCTCCATGCGCAAAGTTCTGGTGTGGAGAAACCTGGACAGCCCCCGAGCCATCGCTCTGTATCACGAAATGGGGTGAATAAGCTCAGGAGAAGTGATGTCTTTATTTCAGTGTGCTTAAAGAAGAGGTCGATCGATTCAGTGGTTTTGCCGAAAAATCTGATAGTTTTTCCGGGTTGCGTCTGTTGCCGATGCAGCTGGGAGTGCACGTTACACTGTTGTATTTATTGATTATATATTTATATTTCTTGAGTAACACATTTATATTTATTTAATTTAGGACTATTTTATTTTTGTAATAAAGTTCAGTACTATTTTACAGTACTATTTTACATATTATGTTTGTTTTTTTCCAGTATTCTTTTAAAAATCGGTTGATTTAATCGGTTATCAGCAAGTACGATCCATCCTAGTATTTACCCAGTATTGCTAAAATCTGTCGACCTCGGGTTTAAAGCATCTGTCTGTTTCCTAGCAACACTATAAGTCCTTAACTTTATTTTTGAGAATTATTAAAAGATCAATCTGATTAGGTCAATCTTATTATTATTAAAGATCAATCTGATTAGGGTGGAGCTGGATGGTGATTTATTTGAAACGAGACCCATATGTATATATATTGTCCATGTTTTTTAGCTACATGTACTGGACAGACTGGGGTGAACACGCCAAGTTGGAGCGAGCAGCAATGGATGGATCCGACCGTGTGGTCCTGATCAATAATAACCTGGGCTGGCCAAATGGACTCGCCATAGACAAGGCGGGGTCACAGTTACTCTGGGCCGACGCCCACACAGAGGTGAAGGGAGAGGAAACAAGCAGCCCTGTTTATCCAGTGTAGCTTGTAAATAAGAGTTTGTGCAAATATATATTTCCTTCTTATAGCGAATCGAAGCAGCGGATCTGAGTGGGTCAAACCGCAGGACGCTGGTTTCTCCAGTTCAACACCCATACGGACTTACGCTGCTCGGACCGCACATTTACTGGACCGACTGGCAAAGTCGCAGCATCCAGAGAGCAGACAAAAACACGGGAGACAACATCATCACTGTCCGATCCAACCTCCCTGGACTCATGGACATCCAAGCCATGGACAGAGACAGACCTTTGGGTAAGTTCTTGCTGATAGTTTTGATATTTTATGTTCTGACTTCTACCAATAGGAATTATGATGCCTATTGCAAGTTTCATTTAACTAGACATGTTAATAACTTTTGGTAGAGGACGACTGATTCATTCGTTTTGTTACGGATTGCTGGAACTATTGGCAAAAATCCATACCAGTAGTTTTTCCAGGTTGCGTTTTACAGTACGAAGGCAGCTTTTAGAGACGAATAACTGATGCCACATGCTGTTTATTTGACACATCTTTTTTAATTCAGCTGTTTTTATTTATTTTGAGACTTTTTTATATATATATATATATATATATATATATATTATATTAAACACATTTTCATAATTCAGTTCTAACTTTCTATTTAATAATTTATTTTTATATATTATATAAGTCACACAACATGCATATGTAACATCGAGGCTATATGAGTGGACACATGCAGTGTTGCTTGAAAGAGATCACCAAGTGTGCTGTGTTACACAATCTGCACTCATCTTTCTTATTGTCAATATTATTATTGAAGTTATTAAAGCCTTCTTTTTCGGTCAGGTTTTAACCGTTGTGGTCGGAATAATGGCGGCTGTACCCACCTGTGTCTGCCACGCCCGAATGGCACGTCATGCGCCTGTCCCACAGGCATCGTACTGAAGAGTGACGACAGGTCATGCGATGATGTTCCCGAGTCTTACCTGCTGTTCTCGAACCGCGTCAGCGTGCGCCGCATCTCTCTGGACACCAGCGACCACACTGACGTGCACGTGCCCGTCCCTGAACTCCACAACGTCATCTCGCTTGACTACGACAGCGTCCAGGGCAAACTCTACTACACCGATGTCTCCCTGGACGTCATCAGGTAACTTGTCAATACTATTAAAGGATGTTTCAGTAACATGGGAAACACCAGATGATCAAATTATACCGTTTATTTTTTTTTAGGCGTGTGAATTTGGACGGGAGTGGGATGGAGACGGTGATCAGTCAGGGTCTGAAGACTACAGATGGCCTGGCCGTCGATTGGGTTGCCAGAAACATGTACTGGACCGATACAGGTCGGAACACCATCGAGGTTTCCAGATTGGACGGATCAGCGCGGAAAATCTTGATCAACAACAGCCTGGATGAGCCGAGAGCCATTGCTGTGTTCCCCAGTAAAGGGTAGAAATGATCTCTTGGTGTTTCTTCTAGTGTAAATCTTCCTGGGTGTTGGATTTACAGCACTTCTTCTGCGTATCAGTGTTGGGTAAAAGTCGACCGATATGGGTTTGTCCCTGGCCGATGCCAATTCTTTTTTGCCGATATGTTTGGCCAATTTTCTTTTTTTGCCCCTCCTTCACCTCAAAAAATCAATTAATTAGTTAATAAGATGTGAAATTCAGAAAATGTATAAAATTAAACTTAAAGTCCCAGTGCCTGTAGCCTAAAGTACAGTTGGTTGAAGGCTCACTAACAGTACAGTTCCATAAAATTATTGACGTGATTGGAAAAAGCTACACGATTCCCTTAGTAATGATCACGGCAGGTATAAATGCTGCTTGCTTTATACATTCACAATTCTAGCTCTTCCTGTTTCCCAGTTGGGATGCTGAATACAGACGACTGCCACCTGCTGGTATGGGGGAGTTATGTTCTCACGCAAGCCCAGAACGTACACAACTGTTTGGTGTTTCAGATGCACCTGCCTAATAATCGGCAGTTTGCATTGATGAGTTCTCATACTTGTCTCAAGATATAAGAGATCTCGTTGTCACTAATGCTGACTGACTTCCTGACTTTCTTCGATTCGTTTTAGGTATTTGTTCTGGACAGATTGGGGTCATATTGCTAAAATTGAGCGGGCCAACTTGGACGGATCGGACCGCAAAGTTTTGATCAACACAGACCTCGGCTGGCCAAACGGACTCACGCTCGATTATGACACGCGAAGGTGAGAAACAGGAAGAGAACTAAACGACATTTATACAGCACAAGACGACAAAGCTTTCTATGGAATCAGCGTTTTTTTTCTTGGTTTGGAAAAGTATGGAAAAGTATGATTTGATTTGAGTGATTTACGGGTTTGGTTTAGTATAAAATAAAGAGCACTGTATTAAAAAAAATGATTTCTAACTATTGCTTTATTTGGTTTCCTAAATTATAAAATTAAGAATTTGTAAAAAATATTTTTTATGAAACATTTGTGCACACTAATCCAGATACATTTAAAAACACCCTCGCCACACTTTAGTTTTAAATTGTTTCCCAAAAGTTGCTCATCCACACACTTTTGTCCAAACTATCTCAATCGGGCCTCTCTTTTACTTTGTCCCTAAAACATCCTACATGCGCAGTCCCTCTAATAAACTCATTCTAATCCTGGCCATCGTCGTCACTCCCAACGAAAATCTTAACATCTTCAGCTCTGCTACCTCCAACTCCACCTCCTGTCTTTTACTCAATGCCACTGTCTTTAAAACATACAACATCGCAGGTCCATTACATTGCACTGTTGATCCCAGGTACTTAAACTTCTCCACCTTTTTCACCTCTTCTACCTGCAACTATACCACTCCACTGCCCTCCCTTTCATTCACACGCATGTACTCCTACAGACTTTCATTCACCTTCTTTCCAGCGTGTACCTCCACCTCTCCGGACTCTTTTCAACTTGCTCCCTACTCTCACCACGAATCAAAATATCATCCACAAACATCATAGTCCATGGAGACTCCTGTCTGACCTCATCCGTCAACCTGTCCATCACCACGGCAAACAGAAAAGGGCTCAGAGCCGATAAATGATGCAGTCCAACCTACACCTTAAACCAGTCTGTCGTTCCTACTGCACACTTCACTGCAGTCACACTGTCCTCATACAGGTCCTGCACCACCCTCACATACTTCTTTGGCACACCTGACTTCCTCATACAATACCACAACTCCTTTCTTGGCACTCTGCCGTACGCTTTCTCTAAATCCACAAATCCACAATGCAATTCCTTCTGTCCTTCTCTATACTTCTCCATCAACATTCTTAAAGCAAATAAGGCATCTGTGGTGCTCTTCCTCAGCATGAAACCATACTGTTGCTCACAGATGGTCACCTCTTCTCTCAGCCTGTCTTCCACTACTCTTTCCCATAACTTCAAGGTGTGACTGATCAACTTTATTCCCCTGTAATTACAGGTCTGCAAATTTCCCCTTTTCTTAAAAACCTGTACCAGCACACTCCTTCTTCATTTCTCAGGCATCCTCTCACCTTCCCAAATCTTGTTAAACAACCTGGGTAAAAACTCCAATGCCATCTCTCCTAAACATCTCAATGCTTCTGGATTTATATCTGCTTCTCCATGTGTCTTCTGGTCCAACCAATTTTCCACTCTTTATCCTCTTAATCGCTGCTCTCACTTCCTCCTTACTAATCTTTTCCACTTCCTGCTTCACCATCTCCACACCATCCAACCTTCTCTCTCTCTCATCTTCCCCATTCATCAGCTGCTCAAAATATACCATCCACCTTCATAACACACTCTCCTCACTAGTTAACACATTTCCATCTCCATCCTTGTTTTCTCTAATTTGCAGTACATCCTTCCCAGCTCGGTCCCTCTGCCTGGACAATCGCTACAAATCCTTTTCTCCTTCCTTAGTGTTTAACTTCACATACAGCTCCTCATATGGTTTTTCCTTGGCTTTTGCCACATCCCTCTTAACCTGCTTTCGCATCTCCTTGTACTCCTGCCTACTTTTCTCATCACTCTGTTGATCCTAATTCTGTTTTGCCAAACTCTTTCTCCTTATGCTCTCCTGCACTTCCTCATTCAACGTCTCTTTGTCTTTCTTTCTATTTCCAGATGTCACACCAAGTACTTTTCTAGCTGTCTCCCTTATCACTTCTGCCGTAGTTGCCCAATCATCCAGCACCTCTTCACCACCACCGAGCTCCTGTCTGACCTCTTCCCTGAATCTCACACTACAGTCTTTCTCCTTCAGTTTCCACCATCTTATTTTTCTGTCATTCCTCAACCTCCTTCTCTTCTTCCTCATCTCCAACACCATCCTACATACTACCATCCAATGCTGTATAGCATCCAAACACTGTCCCCTGCCAACACCTTACAGTCGCCAATCTCCTTCAGGTTGTATCTCCTACACAGAACATAGTCCACCTGTGTGCACCTTCCTCCACTCTTATACGTCACCCTATGATCCTCCTCCTTCTTCTTTAAATAAGAATTCACCACTGCCATTTCCAAAAAGGAGAGGAAAAGTGCATTTTTAAACAGAATCTTGAACATGGCCTGAAGGTGTTTTTGTTAATAATAGTTTTGTATTGTAGTTTTTGGTAAATGGCACATGAACAATCCTTTTGTTGCTGTAGGATTGAAGTTTCACAGTTAAACAAATTACATTTATAAAGGATTGGTTAGGTACTAGTTGTAAGTAAGGACATAAATCTGGTCAGTTGTTCTCTCTGTTTGATTTCACACCGTTAGAGAACTGAATCAGTGAGTCAGTTGGACACAGTTTTTGTGGCATCTTTTATACTTTGTGTGTGTGTGTATGTAGGATCTTCTGGGTGGACGCACACCTGGACCGCATCGAAAGTTCAGACCTGAGCGGCAAACTACGCCAAGTCCTGGTCACTCCCGTGTCTCATCCGTTTGCTCTCACTCAGGTAGCCTTCTCCTTCACCTTTCACCTCCGTTCCCACTCACTCACTCCTCATCAGTCCTCCACTCACTCCCTCAGATCCGCTCATTTTTCTCATTTCTTACCCCTAACATTACTATCTCCTTCATCCACACCCTTCCATCTCTGACCCTCGTTTTCCCTCCCCACCCCTTATCTTTTTCCTCCCTCCCTTTTCCCTCCATTTTCCTCTCTCCTCTGTGCCCAGCTGAAGCCGGTTTCCTCTCCTCTAATTCGTTTCTCCCGCATCTCGCAGCAAGACCGCTGGATCTACTGGACAGATTGGCAAACCAAATCCATCCAAAGGGTGGATAAACACACAGGCCGGAACAAAGAGACCGTCCTCGCTAACGTCGAGGGTTTGATGGACATTATAGTGGTGGCACCCAACCGGCAGTCGGGTAAGAGCAGTTAGAGAAGGCGCGTGAGGTTTAAAGAGTTTCTGAAAATCATACTAATCATACATACTAGTAAAAGTATAGATTACTGCACAACTTACTCCATTACAAGTTCAAAGTCATCAATTGCAATACGAGTTAAGTATATGATTAAACAGAATTTGAGTATTTGACTTCATATTGCTCTGAAGATGCACTAATCCTCAACTACGAGACATTTGTGAGGTTCTATTTCCTAAAATACAAATAATATTGTACACCTCAACACTTCATTAACCAAAATCAGCACAACAGCTTCAACATCCCAGAATGCAACAACGATCAAACAAGTCAGTAAACAAAAAACAAAGTAGTAAAGCAATCTAAAAAAAAAAAGGATCCATCAAATGGACAAATAAAATAAAAGTGAATCAATTTAGATAAAGTAAAACCAAATATTACTTGGGTATATATAAGCCAAAAAATTACTTAGTAACAAAGATCATTTACTTAAATACTTTACATATACCATTCTTTACCACTGGTATTCGCTTTGCTTTTGCTTTTAGAATACAGTGGTGGACAAAATCCACAGAACATGTACTTGAGTTAAAGTAGAGATGCACTTGATAAAATTTGACTCCAGTAAAAGTGCTCTCTTTAAACCTTCACTTGAGTGAAAATACAAACGCATTTGCCTTCAAATGTACTTAAGTATCCAAAGTACTATGATATTATTATGGCTATATTATTCCTATTATCATTTTTGTCACAAGACTGTTGTTTAATCATTTCAGATTGAAAAGACTCTGTTACTCTTAACACACCAATCTATTAATAGAATGATGTTAATGAGTCAAACACTAATAGATATTTAATAAAATTATCATGAGCCCAAAACCTTCTTTTCAACTACTTAAAATAAATCATGCAAATAAGGCAACTGTTGTTGTGGGAAGTTCGAGTCAGAAGACTCTTCCACCATTTATTCCTCCCTAAATGTTCTGCATGCTGTTGAACTGATGCTGAATTGTATGCTGGTGATAAGTAGATACCACCAAGCGCCAGTCAAAACAAATTCACAACAGAGCATGCGCTCGACATCGGTTGGCGGTTTGCTGTGTAATTGACCGGTTAAATTTTTATCCTCTCATTAATAAAAAGAAGCGATTGAATTCGCAAAATGTAGTTGAGTAAAAAGTAAAAGATTTGACTTTGAAACATTGTGAAATTAAAGTAAAATCGTCCCAAATGGAAATACTTCAGTAAAGTACTGATACGGAGAAAAGCTACTTAATCACAGTAACGAATTCCATTTACTTTGTTACTGTCCGCCACCGTTTGAATACCGCAGTCTAGAATAGACAAAAACTATTCCATGTGTTCATTATAAACTGAGGACATTTATATCAGAGCAGATTTTTTATTATAAATGCTGCTGTCGTCTTTTCCATTAGTCCAACAGACACAGCGTTTCTGAATCGAATCAATTATAGTCCAGATCCATCCTCAAAGTTCTTGTGTTCAATCATGGGCCTGTGGTGTAAAGTAGAATTGCTAATCAGCATGTGCTCTCATCTGTTAGGCACTAATCACTGCGGCGTGAACAACGGTGGCTGTACTCACCTCTGCTTCGCCAAATCTAATGGGTTCGTGTGCGCGTGTCCTGACGAGCCTGACGAGCACCCGTGCTCTACCAGTGAGTTTCTCACACACACACACGCACACTCATTCACATAAAACGAAAGGGTGGACTCGAGTTTTAGAGTATTTTGTTGAGAAGTGTGTCTTTTTTTCCATTGAAATATTTTTCTGTCTCTTCCAGTTGCAGGTTACGTTCCAGTCGTGCCCGACAAAGTGACCGCAGGCACGCAGGCTCCTAACAAACGCGCAAGACTACCAACGGACAAACCTCAGCAGGGTCGACCTGCACAGAAGTGAGTTTTGAAATAGTAAAAGCAGGTTATGTTGAATCTCTCATGTTCTACATTTGTTTGCTAACGCGGATCTCGGCTCTTTCAGCTGCACAGAGAGGAGCAGCGCTGCGGATGGCTGCGTTCAGAGTAACGTGGTGTCTGCGCCTCACGGTAAGAGCTGCATTATAACAGCGTTTAATCCCGTTGTATGAATGGGAAGGAACTGTGTGTGTGTGTGTGTGTGTGAGTGTGTAAGATCTCACTTAATATTTAGATCTCTTATCTGTCTTTGTTGCTGAAAAGGTGAAGGACTTCACATCAGCTATGTGATCGGAGGAGCACTGACGGTGCTGGCCATCCTCATCGTCATCGCTGTCTTCATTATTTACAGGTACATCAGTCATCAGCTTACAACCAGCCTTCCTGGTCTCACTCATGAGCCTGTCGAAGATAAAACGCTTGTTTGGGATGAATCAACTATTACGTTATAAAAGAGAACAGGATAAGAGGACTTGTGAGAGGGGGAATGGGGAAGAGGAAGAACAGGGCAAAAAGGTAGTGGGTAGCTGGAATTGAGAAAGTTGGGGAATGTGGAGGAGAAATATGAGAGGGGGTGTGGGAGAGGGAATTGGACAGGAGGACCGGGAGAGGAAGAATAGGAGATGGAGAATTTGACTAGAGCAATGGGAGAGAAGGAATAGGAGGGGGGTGGAAGAGGAGGAGTACAGGGGTATGGAAGAGGAAGAATGGGGGGGTGGGAGAGGAGGAATAGGAGAGGAGGTATGAGATTTAGGAATTGGGAAAAGGGGAAATTGGCAGGAAAGTTGTATAATATTTCTGGAATGTGTCAAGTAGAATAAGTTTTGCGTAAAATAAATTTAGTTTGTTTGTTTGTTTGTTTTTTAATCCTCAGACACAAAAAGTCCAAGTTCGCCGATCCCGGAGTGAGCAACTTAACATACAGTAATCCTTCCTACCGAACATCAACACAGGAAGTGAAAATAGAAACAGCACAGAAACCACCAATATACAACCAGCTACGATATAAAAAAGAGGTACACATACTAAAAAAAATAGAGAAGACTTTGTTTTCTGTACTAGTGCGTTCATTTTTCATCCGTTATCACATACACAAACGCAGATCAGGTCGGATATGTAAATGCAGCTCAAGCATTTGACACACTCTTTCTTTTTCTCTACTCTTTCACCATGTCATCAGACTTTAGGAGACTTTAGGCACGATGTGTATGACACGTAAGCTAACGCCGAGTTCAGACCTACGGGAATCATCAGAGCGACTCTTAAAGCACATCATTAGATAAATAGATTTTTAGATTACACAGTAATTTTAGTACACATCATATCCTGTAACTGTTTTTTTTTTTGTTTGTTGTTTTTTTTTTTATAAACTGTTAATGAAATCATTTGAGAAAAAAAAACAAAAGCAGGACATAACAGCGCACTGAGACGTCCTAAGCCGTGCACTCATCCCTTTTTAATCTGTTGTTCTTTCCTCCACTCTTTCTTCACTACAGCTTTCTCACCCCTACAACTCCCTCTCTCCTTTCATCTTCTAATTCCCTGTTTTCCGTTACACCGACATGGCAAGAGCGAAGGTAGTCATACAGCATGATGAGACGCTTCGGACTGAAACAGAGTGTGTTTTCCAGAGAAATTGTCCTTTAATCCAGAACTAAACTTAAGCTCAAAATGACTTGTGTGTGTGTGTGTGTGTGTGTGTGTGTGTTTCAGTCTGAAGCTGTTTAATGATATTGAATTGACATTGCTTTTGTAGCACGACATTCTTGTGTAACTATAGAGTATTAATAAGCAATTAATCTTTTAAATTTAATTTGCAGCGTTTTTTTATGGCATCACTGAACATACCTGCATGAAAACTGTGTGTGGGTTTGGCTTCTATATACTTCTATATATTATCTTAAGTAATAAACCTGCGTGTGTGTGTGTGTGTGTGTGTGTGTCAGCAGGAGGGCAGTTACACCAACGAGAAGATTCGTATAGTGGAGGGGGTGTGTCTGCTCTCGGGGGAGGAGCTTTACTGGGAGGATCTGAAGCAGCTTAAGGTGTGTCGAGGAGGCACCTTTAAAACCTGCATGCGCACAGATACAGTGTCTTTACAGGCCAGCTCCGCCTCCCTCCAGGCAAGCTCCGCCTCCTTGGACGACACCGAGACCGAACAGCTGCTTCTAGGCGACCAATCGGAATGCTCAAGTCTGAGCACTGCTCCCGTGGTGACGCCCAAACGCCACAGTGCACTACCTGACACGGGCTGGGTCCCAAATCGCAAGCCATCCACTGAGAGCGAAGTGTAAAGCTTACATACACACACACGCATACACACACAGACACACACACACACAAGCATAATCTTCCACACGTCTTGCAAAACAAACATACATTTAAAACACTACTCTACTGGAACCTAAACCACACACACACACACACACACACACACACACACACAGCACACCATCCAGTATCTTCAGTGCAGTGGATGAAAAACACTGACTTTTACTGTTTTCTGAGAACCGAGCACGAACATTTAAAGAAACACTAGAATATCATTGATTAATATACTGGGATTTCTTTCTTTCTTTCTTTTTTTTAAACTTTAACTTAAATACAGATTATTGTGTATAAAGCGACTCAGTGGTAAAGACGAGACGTTCATTTTAATTTTTCACAGGATGCTGTCCCTCATCACTCATCTCACCTTCAGGAACTTTAATCTAAATATCATTTTTCTGTATAATGTGCTGAAACTGCTAACGGCCTCACGGGACCCGGAATCAGGAGCTTTTCTAAACCTCCTGAGAGATTTCTGCTTTCTCCTCATCATTTCTTTTCTTATTCTACTCTTCTTTCCAAATTGAGACAGTATAACATATAATGTATTTTATTGGTAAAAGGAACAGTTTGGTCACAAATAACATGCACACAAATATCCACACAGAAACACTACTATTTACCCAAAAAGCGGCAATTGCATCAGTAGAATGGGTAAAAAACCATTCGGATTTTAAATGTAGATTTTAAATCTGATTTTTCTTCACGTTTTTACACTTTTTAAAGGTCGGCTTGTTTAATTTTCCAATTTAGGGGTGGCAATATTGTGGGCCACACCTGTATTTTCCCTTGAGCTCGACACTGAAGTAATAACAGATCCACTCATCTTTGATGACTGTCACGTTTACCTCTTGTTTTGTTCGACTCCGCCCGCCACTAGCGAACCTACATATATACCGTATGTTTTTTACATTACGATACCATAATTAAGATTTGTAACTTGTTAAATTAAGACTTTAAGAGTCCTGGGTAGGCTAGGCCATGTCTCCACTTGATATTTTCACATTACGATCTCCATATATGTACTCTTTAAATAAAAAAAAAAAGTAACATTTTTACGCTGCCAGGGCGTATGCATCTTCCATCTTGTGAGATGCCTTACTTTCACTCTTACTCTTAGAGTGCATTTTCCTGTTTCTCCTTTTTATCAGTGTCTCCAGACGCCCAGAACAGAGCCTGTCTAGCTCCGCCCACCAATCATGAACCGACGCTCACCCACGCACATGCTGCCACATACATACTTACTGTATGGTGTATACAACACAACACTATAATTTGCTCTGTTTTGCTAAATTATGTTCTGTAACTTGTTAAACTGTTAATAAATTACAGTATATTACCCCATACTGATCACCATTAATTAAGACTTCTGGGTAGGTCAGGCCATGTCTCAACTTACCATATTTTCACATTATGATGGGGTCGTCTCCATCGTAATTCAGGGACTACCTTTATATATATATATATATACACATACACATACACACACAGTACAGACCAAAAGTTTGGACACACCTTCTCATTCAAAGAGGTTTCTTTATTTTCATGACTATGAAAATTGTAGAGTCACACTGAAGGCATCAAGGGCTATTTGACCAAGAAGGAGAGTGATGGGGTGCTGCGCCAGATGACCTGGCCTCCACAGTCACCGGACCTGAACCCAATCGAGATGGTTTAGGGGTGAGCTGGACCGCAGAGTGAAGGCAAAAGGGCCAACAAGTGCCAAGCATCTCTCGGGGAACTCCTTCAAGACTGTTGGAAGACCATTGCAGGTGACTACCTCTTGAAGCTCATCAAGAGAATGCCAAGAGTGTGCAAAGCAGTAATCAAAGCAAAAGGTGGCGACTTTGAAGAACCTAGAATATGACATTTTTCAGTTGTTTCACACTTTTTTGTTATGTATATAATTCCATATATAATTCCACATGTGTTCATATATAATTATATATATGTGTGTGTGTGTGTGTCCACAAGTTATGATTGTTCAACTTTAGATTTTTCGATCTTATGGTGACAATAGGGACACGACAAAATTGTAAAAAAATATTCACATTTTTGCGTGGCGCGCAGTAAGTCGGGGACTTGCCTGTATTGGCTTTTGCTCATCATAGCCAGAGTCCTGTGTGAGTCAGATGACAAACGTCTTGATGAAAGCTTATTTACAACCAAACTGTTCCTTTTTATCCAGGTAGTGTTTTATCTAAAGTAGATGATCATGAAACCTTGTTAGTATTGTGATGTAATACATGATATCTCTCACTCATCATACTGCAGATTCATTCATAAAAGAAAAAAAAAAAACTATGAATGAGGTGAAGGTGCCAAATGGTGGTTTTTCTGGAGGTGTGTTTGGCATGTCGGACTGATTTGTATTCCGTGAAAAACACACACACACACACACACACACACACACACACACACACACTGCGCTACAGATTTATTGATGATGCGCTGAAAAGGTACATTTCTCAAGTTTCAGCGCATTGCTGATTTGCTGCTACCCCAAACACACACACACACACACACAAAGCGAGGCCAACAATCCTTGGCAGCTACACTACTCGGTTTATCTGAATAACTGTAACCTGCTTCCTGTTTGACCACCATGTTTTATAAAAAGACTGACACAGAAACCGTTGTACAGGGTTTAAACTGCAGAGAAGCATTTCTACGTGTTAAGGTTTTATTGTTATTGTATAGTTCTTTTTTTTGTTTTGTTTTTGTACAAAAGGGATTTTTTTTCTTTTACCTGTGTTTAAAGGGATTGTGAACATTTTTGTTTTTCTAATTTATTACCACAAAGTCAGATTCAGCTTTGTTTTCTGTTTCATTTTCTTCTTTGCATGCAGGCTCCGGCCTCCATGAATTCATTTCCAATCATTCTGATTAAAGGAAAAGAAATAACACTAATAATCTGCTTTTAAAGGTAAAAAGTGTACAGGATTTCAGTGAACTCGCACAAAATGCTCCAGGTCATAATCTCGGTTCAATAGAAGACATTTTGTAAAGCTGTTATAATGTTATGACTTTTTTTTTGTGTGTGTATGTGTGTGTGTGTGTGTGTTTATAAAAATGTACTAGGGACAGAGATTGTGAAATGAACCAAAATACCTGGACTGGACATCTGCTTTCTGCACCCGGGGAAAAAATAAAACAGCAAATCCTGACTTTGTGAAAACAGATATTTAAAAAAAATAAAAAAAGCCAAAATGCTGAACAGTCCCTTTATTGTGACTCACTGGACAGGACTTCATGAACCACTTTTTTTTTTTTTTTTTTTTTTTTTTACATTCTCCTCGACATGTCGATGACGTGCCAGTTATTTAACAGAGTGTTTATATCTCTGAAAGATCAGTACACATGTAACTGTTGTAAAGTTAATTAAGAGATATTTATAATTCCTTGGTTCGGATGTCACTTGGGTGTAAATATGAGGGGGAAAAAACAATCTGTATATGATTTTTTTTTTGTTTTTTGGCTTTTGTGATACTAACATGCCGTGTTGTGTGACAGTGAATTATTTCTTTGCTATCTTTTAATATAAAACTGCATTTGGATAGAAATGTAGAGCATTGTTTCACTTCTTTTGTCTGTATTTTTTTGTATAGTATTTCAAATGGTGCATTTTTTTTACTTCTATTAATAATCATTATTTAATAATTTCTGTATATTCGTTTATTATTATTATCCAGATTAATAAAGACATGAAGAAATTAAAGAAATTACTCACAGATTGAATCAGGGTTTTATGCTGCAGTAATAATTCCAATGAAAAGTCATTGCACCTGTAGGACGTGTTCTTGCTGTTAATCTAATTATCTTTTCCAAAACAACGACTCTTTCAGCCGTCTACTTCTTCTAAAGATTCTACAGTTTGTCTTGTGTAGAGGTCAACCAATCCATTGGTTTTGCCAATTAACCAGCACCAATAGATATAGTTTTTCCTGATAGCATTCGTCGCTGGAGTGTCAGAGAAGTTCCTCTAGAGGTGAATCACTGATGCCACTGATATTTGTTTTTACATGTGACACCGCACTCTGCACAGAGAGCACTATATTAAATATTATTTATAATTTGTTAATTATATAATTGTGTTTATTAATTAATTTTATTTTGCACATTTTCATGATTCAATAGGTTTTTCTATTTTGCAAAAATAAAAAAAATCAATTTCACATGCTTATTTTTTATCCAGTATCTATTTTTAAAACTAGAGGTCGACCAATTTTTTACCGATAGCTAGGTTGGAGTGTATTTGCTGATAACAGATTAATCAACTCATTTACTGATATTTTTTAAATGGATACTGGATAATACAACACCATGTTAAATCGTAAAAAAAAAAAAAGCAGTATATAATATAATATATATATATATGATTATTACTGTCCACTATTAATTATTAAAGTAAATGTAATTTGTGCAATTTATTTTTAAGTTTAGATGTCAGTGTTAGACTCATTTAAAATAATAAATTATAGTACTTTGGATACTAAAGTACATCCGAAGGCAAATCATTTTTGTTCTTTTACGCAAGTGAAATATTTTACCCAGTGTAGCTCAAGTGCATAGATTGTGTAATTTGTCCACCACTGTTAATAATAAAATTTAAATAAAATCTGTGCACTGTGTGCTCTTTGTGCAGTGAGCAGTCCCACATGTAAACAAACAGCATTTTGGTGTCAGTGATTTACCTCTAGAGGCTGGTCTCTTAATGACTCATAAGGTTAATGTAAATGGTGAGTTCTCCACTCTCTGTGAGGTAAAGTTTGGGGTTCCGCAAGGATCTGTCATAGGCCCACTGCTTTTCTCTGTATATATGCTGCCTCTGGGTGAAAGTATACATAAACATGGTATTCGCTTCCATTGCTATGCTGATGACACACAGCTGTATATTTCAGCAATGCCAGATGAGAGGGATCAACTAAACAATGTTGAGAAGTGTTTAAAGGACATTAGACAGTGAATGTTGGATAAATTTCTTCTGCTCAACTCAGATAAGAAGGAAGTACTTTTGCTAGGACCACATGCAGTTAGAAGTAAACTTTCCGATTACGTAGCATCTCTGGATGGTGTTTTTGTTTCAGCGTGTACGGCTGTCAAAGACCTTGGTGTGATTATTGACCCGAGTCCGTCCTTTGAGTCTCACATGAATAATATTACCAGGATCGCCTTCTTTCACCT
The DNA here is from genome assembly GCA_024362625.1 of Silurus asotus. Lineage (NCBI taxonomy): Eukaryota > Metazoa > Chordata > Actinopteri > Siluriformes > Siluridae > Silurus > Silurus asotus. The sequence continues at coordinate 4,731,288 of MU589826.1, forward strand.
TAGAAATATTGCAATATGATGTCGTTACAGGATGCAGAAAAACTAGTTCATGCTTTTGTTACTTATAGATTAGACTACTGTAACGCTTTACTGTCTGGGTGTTTAAGTAAGTGCATAAATAAGCTTCAGTTAGTTCAGAATGCAGCAGCAAGGGTCCTCACTAGATCTAGGAAATACGACCACATCACCCCTGTCTTAATCAGCCTACACTGGCTCCCAATCAAATCTCGCATTGATTATAAAATATTACTACTGGCGTACAAAGCACTTAACGGTTTCGCACTGCAGTATCTGAGTGAACTTTTGTACCAGTATGATCCTCCATGCCTACTGAGATCAAAAAGGTGTAGGCTATCTGTTGGTTCCTCAAATAATGAAGACTACAGCAGGGGGCAGATCTTTCTCTTATAAAGCCCCACAGTTATGGAACAGCCTTCCAATCAGTGTTCGGGACTCAGACACAGTCTTAGTGTTCAAGTCGAGGTTGAAAAGGTATTTATTTATTCAAGCCTTTTATCAGTGGATTTTTTTCTTAGGTATCTGGAGAGAATATGGATATCGAGTGTTTGGTGAACTGGGATATTTGTATGCTGTCGACCCCTCACTCTCACACGTTCACTCAGGTTTGTTGACAGTGGTGTGGTGGGTCATCTCTTATCCCAGAGATCCCTCATGTCGGTGTGACCTTCTGGTTCTCTTTCAAACATTTATTCAGTATCTCACTATGGGAATCGCCTCGGGTATGACCAATCCTGGAAGCATCAATCACACCACGTCTGTCGGCTGACAGACCAGTCACGACAGGGATGCGGGAATCCCGCCTCCCTATATACACCGCTGCTGGCAGTCCCTGCCTTTTTCTCGTTCTCTTCCCCATGAAGATCCTTTTAGGAAGCTATCCTCAGCAGATCCTCTAGGGGGTGGTCGCTTAACCGTTCACAGACAGGCCATTAAGGTACGTCTCTGAGCGCGGCTGCTTCTTGAGGAGAATATTCACTGTCAAAGCGGATATTCCCTTCTGCTGTTTCTTACTTTCTTTTGTTTCTTTTCTTTTCACATCATGTCAAGCGAGTAGTGAAATATCGTTCGTGACCCAATACGAGTAGCACGTCATGGTGATCTCGTTTTTTCCTTTTTTTCCGGTGATTGCACCTCCGTTATGGCGACCGCAAGTTCATTTGGAAAATTTGGAGGATGACGAGGAGGATGCTATCCTCCCTCCTGATCTTCTCTTTAGGCCTGGAAGTGTTACCGGCCCTTCCCCCATGCCAGGTGAGCTGGACCTTGTGGAGGTGTCTAGGAGAGCAGCCAAAAAACTTTCCCAAATGGCCATTTCAGCAGGTGCATCATGACGCTGAGAGAGATTTATATGATGGGAAGAGGCTGCCATCACGCACTTCCCCAGTTAAGCAGCTGCTAGGCATTGCCCAGCGGACCCCCAGGGAGGGAAGAAAAGGCGGGCCACCTAACCTGTGGTCTAATTCTGAGTCAAAGGAGAGGTGGCAGCACTCTCTGAGTTTCTGTAGCACTCCTCGACTTATCTCAGGAGTCTTGTCCTCCCGTCCAGCGAAAAGGCGATGGGGAGTGTTTCAAAAACTATGGAGATATTCTAACTCCTGCATGATCGACCATGGCCTCTCCCGTTGCGCAGGGATCTCCTCTCGCAAGCGTGCGGAGATATCTTTCACCCGGCACCGGACAGAGTAGCTCTCTGGGCCTGGCCCGTGAGAGGATGAATCTCAGTGTCACTGGTTTGCCTCCGAGGGTGATTGAGACAATTCAGAATGCGAGAGCTGCTTCGACGCGCTCTGCATATGATAGAAATGGAGTGTGTTTGAATTATGGTGTGCTCAGAGACATATTATCCCTTTTCACTGTTCTGTGGCAGATGTGTTGTGCTTTTTGCACGAACTTTTGGATAAGGGCAGGGCGTTTTCAACTGTTAAGTTTTATCTTGCTGCTGTTTCTGCATGCCACGTAGGGATTGACGGTAATACTATCGGTCATCACCCGCTCGTGTGCAGGTTTATGAAGGGGGCGCGCACCTGAACACATTCTCAAAGCCGCTGATTCTGGGCTTCGCCACACACTTTTGTCCCGTTTTTATAGGCTGGTTGTCACGGAGCCTTTGCTGGCTCATTCTGTCCTGAGTGTGTAATATATATGTATATATACATATACATATATGCAATACGGGAGTTGTCTATATCCCATAGTTGTCTATATAGGAGTTGTCTATATCCCATAGTGAGATACCGAACGAATGTTTGAAAGAGAACTTTCATATAACAATAAAGACACATAATAATCTATATCCTTCTCCTTCTGTCACCCTCTTCTCTCTCTCTGCAGTGACCACTGTTCCTGCCCCTCTCCCCTCCGTGGATCTTCCCACTTCGTCCAGGCCTGCCTCTGGATTGTGTTCTCTTCGACTGGAGGCCACTCTGTGCAGCTGGGGATGGTTTTTCATCAACACCTTGGGTGGTTCCATGAAATTCCTGAGTAAGAATGGGCGCTTTGAGGATGGATTGGACTGTAGTTAATGTCAACAGTCTGCTACATTGACTCAGGACTACTTTTCGCTTCTGATCATCATCACTGTACCCCGCAATATCTTATATCTGCTATAAATGGACATTCGGTGCAACCCAGATGAGGATAGGTTCTCTCTTGAGTCTGGTTTCTTTTAAAGGTTCTTCCTTATGCCATCTCAGGGAGTTTTTCCTTGCCACAGTCGCCACCGGCTTGCTCATCAGGGACAAACTTACTTATAAAGAACATATTCACTTTTAATCACCACATTATATACTATACACTATAAAAATAAAAATGAATTGAATTAAATAAGGACACTAGCCGGAAAAACAGTATGGATTTTTGCCGATATTTGATAGTTCCAGCAATCGACTACCGATGGCGATTAATCGGCAAAAGATGAATCAGGCGTCCTCAACCTTTCTTTCTTTCTTTCGGCTTCCCCGTTAGGGGTCGCCACAGCGGATCCTCCACATATTTGATTTTGCGCATGTTTTACGCTGGATGCCCTTCCTAACACAACCCTCCCCAATTTATCTGGGCTTGGGACCGGCACTGAGAGTGGCTGGGGATGGTTTCCTGACGGGGATCGAACCCGGGTCGCAGCGGTGAGAGCGCTGCATCTTAACCACTAGACCACCAGGGAACCCAGTCATCGTCAATAATAAAAAAATAAAAAAATAAATAAAAATTAATCAATTATCGCCAAGAACGGTCCAACCTAGCTATTGGTTACATTAAAATCCAATATTGCTTGACCTCTAGTAATGTGCACAAGAAACAGCTTGTTAGACCATATACATTTATACCATACAATCTCTTATAAGGATATCGGAGGGAAAAAAAGTCACAAGACAAATGACAAAGTGCAAATGCAAGAAATGAAAATGTGTGCATGGTATTTCCAAAGTAAAGGGATGAATGTGTGATTAAAATAACACAAAGAAGTCTGTATTCCTCTATACTACATGTTTCTTTCACAAGACTCAAATCAAATTCCAATGCATAAAAATAAAAAAAAAACGTTTTATGTATTAGATGTCATAACCACATCCATATTAGTTACACAAAGAAACGTGATCTGGATTCACATTTCTCTGTTCATGCTCCTCAGTTCCCTGCCATGTGACCAATATAAATATTGGCAAGACATTGACCTTTCATGACGCCCAAGATTCCGCCAGGCGTCTCGGCTATATTTAATTCATGTTCCCCACTGAGCAGAGAAAATGCAATAGCTTCAGAAAATGTACACAGCCTGTATGAAGAAAGTGAATGTGTTGGCTATTTCACCAGCTCTACTGTCTCTGTTCCTGAAAAAATAATGCATTCATGGTAATGTGGGACTAAATACCAATCACGTGTTCATGTGTCCTCACGAGAGCTCAGTTGACGAGAACAACAAGAAGAACGACACAACTTATTTTTTTAATGTAGGTTCTTTTCCTATATTTTTCGAAGAAATTAGGTGGGAAAAAAAAAAATTGGACGTATGACGGACTATTTCTGTGCCAAAAAAACTCGTTCCGGGTTTCAGAAATGATTTTTAGTATGTCTCTCCATGATGTCATAAGTGTGTTTTTGGATGTGAGGGAAGAAAAACCTTGCTAAGTACTTACCATTTATACACATCCTGCGGTAGTCGTTGTTGTCGTTGCTGTACTCGGGATTCTGAATCAGATAAGTTTGTCCATAATTAACTTAAGACTATAAAGTTATTGTTCTAATTTTGTAGCTTGCAGACGATCGGTTCACAAAAGCTGCACATGCTTGCGGCTCTTTAGCTCCACCTACAGCATGCCATCAGGAACTCGGCTGTTTTCGGAGAGAAGTGTAAAGTTGTATCTTTTGTTAATAAATCTGCTAAAACTAAAGACTCTTCTGCGATATAAAGGATGCAATACTATTCTGTGGGTTCTCAAGATTAAGCCTGGACCCACACCAGTTTGCCTATCGCCCGAACAGGTCAACAGAGGATGCCATTTCCATAGCTCTTCATTCAGCTCTCACCCACCTGGATAAAAGCAACACCTACACCAGAATGCTGTTCATTGATTTTAGCTCTGCGTTCAATACAGTCCTCCCCACTGTACTGATCACTAAGCTCAGTGACCTGGGTATCTGCACCTCCACTTGCAGATGGATTTTGGACTTTCTCATCAACAGACCTCAATCTGTTGGGTTGGGAAACCAGGTATCCTCAACCCTCATTCTCAACACTGGCATCCTGCAGGGCTGTGTCCTGAGCCCACTACTGTACTCCCTGTTCACCCACGATTGTGCTCCTCTGTATAACTCCAACATCTTCATAAAGTATGCAGATGACATCACCATGGTCGGCCAGATAGACAACAACAACGAATCGGCCTACAGGGAAGAGATCCACAATCTGGCAGCATGGTATGCCACCAACAACCTGACCCTCAATGCCACAAAGACCAAAGAGCTCATTGTGGACTTCAGAAATCCAACAGCAGGAGACATCCACCAGTCAACATCAATGGAACTGAGGTAGAGCGAGTCTCCAGCTTTAAGTTCCTGGGAGTTCACATGTCTGAGGATCTGTCCTGGCAGCAGAACAAGTCAGCTCTGGTTAAAAAAACACAACAACGCATGAACTTCTTGAGAAGTCTCAAGAAATCTTATCTGTCCCTGTGAATTTTAACCTGTTTCTACCGCTGCATCATTGAGAGAATCCTGACCAACTCAATCACTTTATGGTACGAAGGCTCCACTGTGTGTGAACGTAAAGCCCTGCAAAGGGTGGTCAAAACCGCCCAACGCATTACTGGCACCCAACTACCAGCCATTGAACACCTTCACCACAGCAGATGTCTGCGCAGAGCTCACAACATTATTAAGAACTTTTCACATCCCAGTCATAATCTGTTTAACCTCCTTCCATCAAGAAGGAGATACAGGAACTTACGCAACAGAACCAGCAGGTTCAGGGACAGCTTTTTTCCATCCACCATCACACTACTGAACTCTACACTACACCGTTAGATCACTACAAAACAAACACAAAACAAAACACTGTATATAACCTCTGTACTATACATGTACATATTACATAGTATATCTTTTTTACTCCTCAGTACATCTGCACTATTTTATCTATATGTATCTTTATCATTACTGTACATTCTGCCCAATAGTAGACTGTTTATTCGCTTGCTAACTCCTTAAATGCAATAATCTTGTAATCTTGTAACCTTTCACTTCTGCACATTCCTCTTCAATGCCATAGCCTTAGAACCATTTCTGTAATTCTGTAATTCTTAATGATGTCCACACATCTCTGCACTGTAATAACCTTTATTTCTATTTACTGTACGCCTGTATGTCCACACATCTCTGCACTGTTAAACCCTTTATATTTATTCACTGTATATGCTTTCATAGATAACACTTGCTGTAAATATGCTAGATATTTATCTGCACTTTTGCACAATTGCTACATTTTGCACTTCTGGTAGATGCCAAACTGCATTTTGCTGCTGTGTACCTGTACAATGCAATGCCAATAAAGTTGTATCTATCTATCTATCTATCTATCTATCTATCTATCTATCTATCTATCTATCTATCTATCTATCTATCAATTAATCAATTAATCAATCAATCAATGAGACTGGCCAAAGTTGTGTGTTTGACGTTTAATTGTTTGAAGTTGGTGAGAAACACACAGATGATTATTTTGTCCCTGCTATATAAAAACATAGAATTGAAGAAGGGTGTTCTTACTTTATCATAGGACTGTATATGGCCATGTATATAGATGAACATCATAAATGTGGGGTAAAGTGCCACCCTCAATATTAAATTGTGTGTGTGTGTGTGTGTGTCTATAAAGTAAACACTCAGCTGACCTAAATGTTCATTTATATTAATTTAACTTATTAATTTCTCAGTCATCTCACAGAGAAGAAGCAAAACTGTAGAAATGACCAAGCAGTAAATTAATAAATTGGAAAAATGGATCATTGAGCTTGGGGGAAAAAAGAGACACTTAAAGAAAAATAAAAATTTTAGGTAGAGAGCGTCCTTTCAAATTCATGCCAATGCACACAATGAAAACAAATATCACAGGTGAATGCTTGTGAGTATTTACATTCCAAAAAACCCTTCTATACTGGTGTAGACCTGGGCTGTGGATCATCTGGTACCTTGCCGCACAGAAAGAATAACTTTTTAATGTTAATTTTATTTTCATTTTATTGATTTTCTCGGTCTGCAAGGTGTGATAAAAGTTGTCATCTGCCAAAGTTGAACAAAAATTATTTGAGATCAATAGAGAAAATGGTAAAGGGGATTATATGTACATTTACAAAGAACAGTGCTGGTGAAGAGGACATTGTCATCTACATTAGATATTGCTGGTGAAGAGGACATGGACATCTACATTAGATATTGCTTGTGAATGGGACACAGGCATCTAACTTTGACCTGGTCATTGATTTTGAAATTCATTGACAGTTTCCCAATTTTTAATTGTTCAAAATAAAATGTATAATATTAAAAAATCTATAATATAATTATTATAATAAAACTAATTGAATGGCTTTTCACCAAGAGCATATTTTATTTACTTTTTAATGTAAAAATTGACGTGAATATAAACTTAAAAACAATAAATTTGACATAATATCCTATTATAATTCATTAATCTCAAAATAAATAAAGTTTAAATATAATAAACAAATCCTAAATAAAATTTAATTGCGCATTTGCTTCCTCTATCACTGCACCATGTGACCGTCGGTCGCGTTTGAACTCACCTATCAATAGCCTTCTCGCGAACACGTGATCTGACCAATCAGAAACGACGCGTCCACGAGCTGGCCAATCAGAAGCGGGTTTTCTGATGCACAAAATATTCAAAACTGGGCTCGCGACGAATCGCTACAGCTGCTGAGTGTTGATGAAAGGAGAACGAGCTGCTTCGGTATCCGCCGCTAAACTGAGTTTTAATCTCCTTATACCGCGAAGTTTAAATTTAGGACGAGGTGTACAATTAATTCTTGGGTAAGTTAAACATTTATTATCGTATAAGTGTATTATTTGTTGTTGTGTTTTGAAGCCTATCCTGGGTTCTGCTGTAGTTTGGCTTTGCGCATGTGCAGCCATTAAGTTTAATATTTACACTGCTGTAGGATGTATTATTATTTTTTCAGAAAATTGCTTCCCTGATTTAAAAAGTCTGGGTGAAATTATTTATGTTTATCTTCTATAACCTGCAGCAGCAGCGTAATTTGCATATTGACCTTTTGTTTAAACTAGGCCTGGCCCAGTTTCAGCAGGTGGTGATGAAGTCTACCAGGACATGATCCTACTGTTAAAAGCCAAAACCTGAAGCACAAGATCTTGATTATTATTATTTCTTTAAGAAAAATACTAAAATCATTCCCTTCATCTGAAGGCTTGAGCTGTAGTCTCCTGGGTGAACACACATGCTTATATCCTGATTCCTCTAACCAGACATGTCAAACTCCATGTTATTGGGCTACATTTGTCCTGTAGGTCCGTTATATCTGACCTGTGGATTCATTATCTCCAGCCTGTATCATGTTTCTATCATAACTGCCAGACTTTGACTGTATGGGTCCTTCACATCTCTGAAACTATGCCCCATCTCTTCATGTTTGGAAGTCTGTATGTTTGAACAACGTTTCTCCGTTATGAAGATGAACTAAAGCAGTTGCCGGACTCTTGAGTTTCCCTGAGTGCAGATCCGAACCCCAAACGTTAATAAACTGACCGCCAAGAAACTATGCTGAGAATCTCGCTCAGGCAAAAGTGCAGAATGTACTGCTTTTCAACTGAACCATTTTTGTTTTTGTGCTTCATTCTATATCCTGCTAGCCTTGTTGTTTATTAAATCTTGACTTTTTGGCCCTCCATTTAGATTTGGCACTTAATCTTGGCCCCCTCTATTATTTGAGTTTGACACCCCTCCTGTACACAACCTGGGTAACAAAGTCAACACTGTTTAGTTTTGAAAGCACTATGCTTAAAAAAAACCTTCTACATTTGCTTGTAACAGAAGCGCAGAGCATCATGGGAGACGACAGCGAGTGGATGAAGCTCCCTACAGACCAGAAATGCGAACATAAGGTCGAGTAATGCTTAAACCTGAACTCTTTCAATCAAAAGAATTGATTTGATGTCATTTGCTTACAGGCGTATTGTGCTTTTCGATCCCCAGGTTTGGAAAGCAAGGCTAAGCGGCTACACAGAGGCCCTGCAGCACTTTCAGAGGATTACAGATGACAAGAGTCCAGAATGGGGCAAATACCAAGGACTGATCAAGAAGTTTGTGACTGACTCGAATGCAGTGGCACAACTCAAAGGACTTGAAGCGGCTCTGGTTTACGTGGAAAATGCCCATGTGGCGTCTCGGTAATGGAAACCCCATGCATAAGAGTGATCCTAATTTTCATGTTGCTAGACAGAAGTGAAGGTTTTGACATTCACAGCAGATATTGCTGGTGATGGGGACATGGACCTCTACATCAGATACTGCTGTTTTGGGACAATGACTATTGTCAAAAGAGCCATACAAATAAAACCGAATTGAATATTTTAAAGCAGATCAAGTTAGCTTTGAGTCTGCTTTAAAAAGAAAGTTTAAACAGTCTCCAAGGTATTCGTCTGATTTGTTATCTAATAATGACAAATAGAGTTAATTCCTGTCTTGACCACAGAGTAGCGCTAGTGAACGGCACAGGAGTTGCATAATCAGGGTTTTTGCATTGAAATATTTAGACCTTAAGCCTTAAATTTTCTGTTCTAAATCATTTAAAACAGGGTCTTAATTTTTTCAATGTCTATGTATCGGAACCTCTAATGATCATTGAAATGCTCTCGCAGCACTTTAGAATGTTTGTTCATTTCCATGACGGTGTAGTTTGTTCTTTTGCTGGTCCAAATATAATGCGATGTATTACAATCACAAATGAGAATCATGAAACAGCCAATCAGCTTTTGTTTTGGTGCAAATCTCTCTTAGATTGTACTAGGTCTTAAATTTCCTCCTTAATGGTCTTGAAGGTTTTTGTGCAACCTGCAGAAACTTTGATAATGAGCTCTAATGTCACAACAGGTGAGATGTAATGGTTCTACTGGTGCAGCTCTGAAGTGCTCCTGTCTGGCTTTCCCTCCTTTCTCAGAACTGTCGGCGAGGTTGTGTCCGGCGTGGTGTGTAAAGTCTTTAACCAGCCTAAAGCACGTGCTAAAGAGCTTGGCTCTGACATCTGCTTAATGTACATCGAGATCGAGAAAGGAGATGCGGTTCAGGAAGAAATTCTCAAAGGCCTCGACAATAAGAACCCGAAAATCGCCTTCGCCTGCGTGGAAGTGCTGAGACGGGCGCTGAGGTGAGTGAAACGAGAAGATGCCAAATAGTACTAAATATAGAAAAGCAGTTTATTTTAATAGATTTATTTGATTTCTTTGGATTTATGCTGTTTGATTTATTTTTTAGATCTGATTGTTTTAGCCAACCATACTTTACAATAAAATACTAAAATTTATCTTCAGTGACTTTGGAGCAAAGATCATCGCCCTGAAGCCGGTCGTGAAGGTCTTGCCGAAGCTTTTCGAGTCTCGAGAGAAGGCAATTCGAGACGAGGCTAAACTGCTTGCTATTGAGGTTTACAGATGGATCCGAGACGCGCTGCGTCCTCCACTTCAGAATATTAACTCTGTTCTGGTGAGGCAGAGACTCTTTACTGAATTTCTTATTTTTATTTATTAATTCCATTTTTTATCAATCTACATTTACCATTTTGTGTGTGCCAGCTGAAAGAGCTGGAGGATGAGTGGGCAAAGGCATCAGCTCCTTGCCAGAGCCGCTTCCTGCGCTCGCAGCAGGACCTTCGAGCCAAATTTGAGCAACAGCAGCAGGATGGAGGAGATGGAGAAGCGGAAGGAGACGGTACAGTAGGAGTCTGTACAAAGGCTGTAGTGCTGACATGGTTTATGAACATGTGGAGGACCTTTTTTTTTTTTTCTGTCTCACAGGTGATGTGGAGGAAGCTGCTCCAGCAGTCGATGCTTATGAGCTATTGGAAGCAGTGGAGATCCTCTCCAAACTACCTAAAGACTTCTACGACAAGATCGTAAGGAGATACGTTGGTCCTAATCATCAGCATATGCTCACTTTTTTTTTTTTTTTTTTAACGCAAGAAATTGATTTCATATTTTTGTGCTGTTTTTTTTTTTTTTAACGCAAGAAATTGATTTCATATTTTTGTGCTGTTTTCATAGCTTTTGTAAGCAGGCATTTGTGTGTGTTTCATGCAGGAGGCGAAGAAATGGCAGGAGAGAAAGGAGGCATTGGAAGCTCTTGAAGCTTTAGCAAAAAACCCCAAACTAGAGAGTGGAGAGTATGGAGATGTTGTCAAAGCTCTTAACAAGGTTAAAAAGTCTTTTTGGAAATTTCTTTCCACTGAAACCATTGCAAACGAGGAGTTCTGTGAATGTCCCCCACCCCACACACACACACACACACACACACACACACGCTTTAACTTTGTGGCTGAGCTGCATTTTCTGTTCAGAGCTTTGAATGCGACAGATTTTCTCCTGTGCCACTTCTCAAAATGTGTATTAAAACTCTGGTTCCTTTTATTTTAAATAAAATGTCGAATCTTTTCCAGGTCATTGGAAAAGACACAAACGTCATGTTGGTGTCACTGGCTGCTAAATGCGTAGCAGGACTCTCCACCGGCCTCCGCAAGAAATTCAGCCCTTATGCTCTTCATGTAAGTTCTCTGTTAAGTATGTTTGTTGACCATTTTATTAGTTGTATAGTTCTTATTTGTGTGTTTTGTATGTAGTTGGTGCCAACCATTCTGGAGAAGTTCAAGGAGAAGAAAGCTCAGGTGGTGCAGGCCCTGCAAGAGGCGTTAGATGCAGTGTTTCTTTCAGTGAGTTTCTTTTTTTCTTTTTTTTTTCTCAATTCACTTTGATTGCGTTTAATTTTTTGTGTGTTAATTACAATGCTTACATTTCTTTCAGACAACACTTGAAAAAGTAAGCGAAGACGTCCTGGCTGTGATGGACAACAAAAACCCATCCGTCAAACAGCAGGCTTCGCTGTTTCTCGCCAGAAGTTTCCGGCATTGCACTCCCACTACGCTGCCGAAAAGCCTGCTCAAACCTTTGTGTGTCGCTTTGCTGAAGGTAAAAGCCGAGCGCAGCTTTAATACTCGGTAGAACGTTGTAGAGCCTGAATCATGGACGGTGGTGGACGAAGTACACAGACCATATACTCCAGTGTTTTCGTTAAATAAAAGTATTTGCCTACAGCACAACTTAAATAGCTAATTACTACGACTTAATAGGACATTAAGCAAAAGTCTTGTGACGTGATCTGGCTCTGATCAACTCGGTTTATGTGGAAAGATTGCTACGCTTAGCACACCAATCTGTTCATAGAATGATATTGATGAGTCAAACATCGATTTGATGTGTATTAAAATAATCATGAGCCCAAAACCTTGAAGCTATTTCCTTTAGAACCAAATAAAATAACAGGATTTGAGAGCAGTCAGTTTCGGTTTACGGTTATTTGGTATTTGTCGATACTTTTTGCTGTTGATCTGGACCATAAGTCGTGCTTGGTAGATACCAATCAGCTTAGGAAAGTTTAAATTTAGCATGTGCTCTACCCTGATTGGTGGCTTGCTGCATGCTCGACCAATTTCTATTCACTCGTAAATAATAAAAACGACTGATTTAGCTAAATTAAGTAGAACAGTAAGATGTATGACTTTGAAATACAGTGACTGCAAAGTAGACCTTTTTAGATGTAGATAAATTTCATGAAAATCTAACAGGAAGTGGTGAATAATGAAATTTTTTATTTTTTTTTTCTTCTCGTTCTTGTAGCAAGCAAATGATTCGGCTCCTGAGGTTCGAGACGCCGCATTTGAAGCTTTGGGCACGGCGCTCAAGGTGGTGGGCGAGAGGGCCGTGAGCCCTTTCCTGGCTGATGTGGACAAACTAAAAGTAGACAAGGTTAAAGCATTTCCTCGCCTTCACAACGTCTGATGCTTTGGAACGTATTCGTTTTGCCGTTTCTACTTTTGGAATATTTAGCACATTTAAGACTTGTTTCGGTGTCTCTCATAGATTAAGGAGTGTGCCGAGAAAGTGGAGCTGCCCGGAGGAAAGAAAGCTACAGGGCAGGTGAAGGAGAAAAATGCTCCAAAAGCCCTGCCTGCAGCTCCTGCTTCAGATAAACCATCTGCTCCTTCTAAGAAAACACCTGCTGCCACTAAGGTCAGTGATCAGGCTTCTTTAAAAGTACATTTTATTTCTGATTCAGTAAAAAGCTTTATCCAATAATACAGCAGGTGTGAAAGTAAAGCCAAGTTGCAAAGCAATTAGATATACAAGTTTAAGACGATTAACTGAAGTCGAGGATAAATTACACCGTTGGTCTATTTGTCAAGGGGTCGGTCCCCCCCCCCATTACAACTGTTATATTAAAAGAATCAGGTTTATTGGCCAAGTGTGTTGACACACACAAGGAATTTGGTTCCAGCTGTTTGTTACTCTCAAAAGTACAGACATAAATAAAAAACCTATACATGACAAAACAAACACAACAAGACAAAAACATACTATCAAGACAATACAGACATACAGACAATATGAGACCGTATAGACAGTGTGGGTAATAAATAGGGGTACAGACCAGTAATGTACACAAAGTGTGGGAGTGCATGGTAGTGCAAATTGACAGTATTGTGTGCCAGGTATGATGAGAGTTTACTATAAATCTTTGTACAGTATCTAGAAGCAATAGTGTGTGTGTAACATATACAGAATGTGATGAGTGAGAGTTCTGTGCAGTACTCATAGATATGAGCAGGGAATATAATTGGTCAGTTGTTAGTGAGGGTGATTGCTTGGGGAAAGAAACTGTTCCTGTGCCTGGCAGTCTTAGTGAACAAAGTTCTGTAGCGCCTGCCAGAAGGGAGGAGCTGAAAGATGTTGTGTCCAGGGTGTGAAGGGTCATTGATGATTTTTCCTGCCCGGGTCCTGGTTCTTGTATGGTACAAGTCCTGGAGAGTGGGCAGGGGGGCACCAATGATTTTTTCAGCTGTTTTAACAGTTTTCTGCAGTCTGTTTCTGTCCTGTTTTGTTGCTGCTCCAAACCAGATGGTGATTGATGAGCACAGGACAGATTCAATGACTGCAGTGTAGAACTGTATCAACAGCTCCTGTGGCAAACTGTACTTCCTTAATTGCCTTAGAAAGTACATCCTCTGCTGGGCCTTTTTCAGAATCGAGTTTGTTTGATTCCCATTTCAGGTCTTGGGAAATGGTAGTGCCCAGAAACTTAAAGTTCTCCACAGGTGACACAGGAATGTTGGATATTGTGAGGGGGAGTAGTGTTGAAGGATGTTTCCTAAAGTCCACTATCATCTCCACAGTTTTGAGTGTGTTTAGCTCAAGGTTGTTCTGACTGCACCATAGCACCAGCTGCTTCACCTCTTGCTTATATGCAGACTCGTCACCATCTTGGATTAGTCCAATGAGCGTGGTGTCATCTGCAAATTTTAGGAGTTTGACAGTTGGGTCACTTGATATGCAGTCATTCGTATAAAGGGAGAATAGCAGTGGGGAAAGGACACACCCCTGAGGAGCACCAGTGCTGACTGTCCGAATACCGGAGGTAACACCTCCCAGTCTCACCTGTTGTTTCCTGCCTGTCAGGAAGCTGGTGATCCATTGACAGATGGCAGGGGGTATAGTAAGGTTTAGGAGTTTGGAGTGGAGGATTCCTGGAATTATTGTATTGAAAGCCGAACTAAAGTCAACAAACAAAATCCGGGCATATGTTCCTGGGCAGTCAAGGTGTTGCAGTCAAATATCCCATATGAAGATCTTTTTTTTTGGTCTACTTTGTACTCAAATTATGGTTTAAATGAAAATGCTCATAGAGCATATTTCAAATAGCATATAATGCTTTCCAATCACCTGATTGTGTCTTAAGTATTAATTATACTAAACTGTAATTATACAAGAGGGGATTATAAATATCTTTATACATCCAGGGTGCGAACGTGTTCTAATTCAAGTCCATCGAATAAAAACCCCAAATGACTTGTGTATATAGATATTAAAGAGTACATGTTCACAAACTTGTGTATATGTACCTACACAAGCATATATGCATGATTATTTTTATCAGTCATCTATTTACTTATTGCAACTATTTCTTACTGACTGCCAAAAGCACACACATTTAATATATACTGATTATGTGATGATCATAATCATATATAATATAATATCCAAATACTACATTTGGATATGTTGCCTAGAGTGATAGCTCTTCATATATGTATGTATGTGTGTTTTTCCAACACACTTCCTTTCAATTTAATGAACTTGATTTCCATCTAAACTTTCATATAGGTAACCACTTATCAGTAAAAATCCAGTTCTTTCATATAGGGTGTTTTCTTTTGTGATTTTAGGCATCTGCTCCCAACAAGAAGGGCAAACCCTCAGCACCTAAAGGAACTTCTGGCCCTGTTAAAGCAAAGAAATCGGAGAGCAAGGACCTAACTGAAGCAGAGCTCTCGGTAAATAAAGCTCTGCTGATTCGCTTGTCATGCGATTGCGTGATGTGTGTATGATTGCACGTTTATTGTTTTGTTCAGCTCGAAGTGTGTGAGGAGAGAGCCGCTGCAGTTCTCCCAGCATCGTGTATGCAGATGCTGGACAGCGCCAACTGGAAGGAAAGGGTGGCCGCCATGGAGGAGTTTCTAAAGGTAACGATTTTTGGTATAAAGCGGCTCAGGAGAGTTTCAGCTTCGTAATCAGGAAACTTATTCCTACACTTTTGTTATTGAGAAAAGGATCGGTATACAAAGATTTCGAACAGAGTAAAGATAAAAATGGTCATTTTGAATTCTTTTTGAAGCTTTATTGAACTAACAGCCCAGGATTTTCTTAATGTCTCTTTTTTTAAAAAACTTTCAATGTTTTTATTTATTTTTCAGGCAATGGAGCTGATGGACAAGGAAGAGATGCCCTGTCAGGCTCTTGTTCGGATTTTGGCCAAGAAACCTGGTTGGAAAGAGACAAACTTCCAGGTAAATCCTTTTCCTTAAATTGTGCGAACACATTTGTCATGTTCTCTTAAACCGCTCCATTCTTTCTGCTCCACATGGTGTTGAGTGAGCCAGTGACATTTCTTTTTCTGATGTCTGTTCATTTAGATTTATTTCTCTGTTCGTAGGTGATGCAGCTGAAGCTGCAGGTCGTTTGTGCCGTGGCTCAGAAAGGTTTGTTTTTCTCCAGAACATCAGCCCTGGCTGTGCTGGAAGCTGTGGTGGATAAAACTGGGGATGTGAAGTGTGGCGCGAGGGCCCGAGAGGCTCTGACCGCTATTGCCGAAGCCTGCACACTTCCGTGGACTGCGGAGCAGGTGAGTGGCAAACACTGCATGTGTTGAATTTGCTGAATCGGCATTTGGGTCTAAAAACTTGTTTGTTTTTGGTTTTAAAACTTTAGGTTGTGTCCATGGCCTTTGCTCAGAAGAACCCTAAAAACCAGGCTGAAGCTCTAAACTGGCTCTGTGGTGCTATTAAGGAGTTCGGATTTGCAGGGTAAGTAAAATCCAGCATCTGGACATGTGAATATCAATAACTGTTTTAAGACCATTTCTGGAGTTTGGTTCTGTAAGTCAATAATTGCAGTATGATTTCCCCCTCCCCCCTCTTCCAGGATAAATGTAAAGGCATTTATTACTAATGTAAAGACTGCTTTGGCTGCTACCAATCCAGTGAGTATGAACAATTTTTATTTCTAGAATTTTAAAAACTTTCATATACATATGTGGTTTAATTATAATTGTGCATGTGTATGTATAAGTACATGCTATATTTACACACATTCTGTGTGTTAGGCTGTTAGAACTGCGGCCATTTCGCTCCTGGCAGTGATGTACCTGTACGTGGGCGCTCCTCTCCGCATGTTTTTTGAGGACGAGAAGGCTGCACTGCTTTCACAAATGGACGCAGAATTCGATAAGGTCTTTGGGGGTTCTTTTTAACTTTATTCATCAAATTTGAGTTTTGCAGTAGTACCATTTTTAATATAGTATTAATGCATTTGAATCCAACTCATTAATAAGGTTCACATAAACATAGTTTCCTGAAAAATTTAAATTAAGGTGTATAACAATAAAAAAAAAAAAACTTGTGTTCAGATGAAGGGCCAGACTCCACCTCCTCCTATAAGAGGGCTGTCGAAAGCAAATGGGGTAGAAGGAGAAGAGGATTGTGATCAAGAGGAGGAAAATGATGGAGGTGCTGATGTGGATCTTCTCCCTCGAACAGACATCTGGTAAAAACCCTGGGGGGGGATTTTGATCACTCATTTCTTTTACTGATGTGCCAAGTCACAAATCAATTTTTTTGGGGGGGTGATTATTTACAACCTTTTTTATATGCAATATTTTATTTACAATAGAACTTGGAGAATATGTTTAAACTGAAAATCTACACTTGTATGCACAAAATGAGCTCATTTCAAATTTGAAGCCTGCTACAGGTCTCAAAGTTGACACTGCTGCAACAAAGGGCTGAAAAAGCCAGAAATGTCAATATTCAGCTGGAAGAACATCTAGCAACATTTGAAGTTAATTGGCTTCAGGTCTGTAACATGATTACTCCTGAGAGACCCTGCCTCTCCAAGACATGCCTTGTATAGCTTAAGATGGGCAGAGGCTCTCCAATCTGTAAACAAGTAAAAAGTTTGTGGACTACTTTGAAAACAACATTCCTCAACATCAAATTGCAAAGGCTCTGTGCATTCGGGGCAAGGCCGAAGACCTTTGGATGCCTGTGGACTTTCAGACGACACGAAAAATACGCCAAAGATGACCACAAACTCTTCAGCAGCTGGAAACCCATATCCCATATCTGTCAAGAATGGGACCAAGTTCCAAAAGCAAAACTCCAGATACTGAACCTTAATTCCCTCACTGTTTTTGAAAAGGTGATACTACACCATGGCTAACATGCCCCATGCCAATAAAATATTGGCTCGTGTGATTTGCAAGTCTTCATTTTCGTTGTATTAATTAAAAAAAAAAGCGTCCCAACATTTCTGGAATTCGGGTTGTAGTTAATGGTTCACTTTTTTTTTTGTAAATTTATCTGGAGTCATACTCTGTACATACAAGAATGATTCATTAGAAAACCCTCATATTTATCGTGATGTTTACAGTGACAAAATTACCTCGGACATGTTGTCAAAACTCGGAGATAAGAACTGGAAGTTGAGGAAAGAAGGACTAGAGGAAGTTACTGCTGTCATTTCTGAGGCCAAATTCATTAAACCCAACATTGGGGAGCTTCCTGTGGCACTAAAGGCTCGTCTTACAGACTCCAATAAAATACTGGTGAGTTATTTCCTCTGAAAAAACTTGTTCACTAGTTTGCATGCAAACCTCACCGCCAGTGAATAATATTTGTTTTGAAGGGATAATGGAGTTTTAAACTGTTTCTTAGGTCCAGCAGACACTCTCCATCTTACAGCAGATAGCCACAGCAATGGGTCCTGCTCTAAAGCAGCATGTTAAAGGCCTTGGCTTTCCCATCATCGCTGTATTTACTGACAGCAAGGTGAGACAGAAGTGCTTATATTAAAAAAAATTAAGAATAAAAAAGTGTTACATTATTAAAAAGTAAAATATTTCCCAGACTGCTGTGCGTGCAGCAGGCTTAGCTACTCTGAATGCGTGGGTGGATCAGACTGGTATGAAGGAGTGGTTGGAGGGGGAAGACCTGGCTGAAGAGCTGAAGAAGGAAAATCCATTTCTCAGGCAAGAGGTTGGTGCGAGAATGCTTTTTACCCCCTCACGCAGAAGCCTGCCTGGAGGCCTCTTGTGACCATTTTAAACAAACTGCAAACCTATTTTCACAGGTTAACTAAAGCGTTAACATTTGGACCGCTTTTACTTAGTTGTCTGTGTGAGTGACTCTTGTATTTACCGTTTGGCTGCGTTTCCTGTTTTTGTCCAGCTGTTGGGTTGGCTGACTGAAAAATTGCCCACCGTGCGCTCTGTTCCCTCGGATTTTGCTCTGTTCATTCCTCATCTCTACTCCTGCTTGGAGGATCGTAACGCAGATGTAAGGAAAAAAGCCCAAGATGCGCTTCCAGTGTTCATGATGCACCTGGGTTATGACAAGATGAACAAAGCTGCTGCTAAACTGAAGGTACTTGTGGATTTTAACGTGCCTTTATTCATAACCAGTATAAATTCAATGCAAATGGTTTCTCTTCACATATATCAGAAGTTTATCACAAATGCATCTTTTGTCTGCAATGACGAGTTTTCTGTCTCTTTCTTAGCCAACATCGAAAGATCAGCTAGTTGGCTTGTTGGAAAAAGCTAGATCTGCCATGCCTGCCAAACCTGCCGCTCTGACCAAGGCAGCTCGGAGTAAAGCAACACCTGCTTCCACAAGCATCGTGAAGCCCCCTGTAGCGCCTCCTGGTTAGTGGTTACCGCATCCATGTTAAACTGCTAAATGAGCATCGCAGAGAAACTAGAGATTAAACCCAGCCTGGATTTGTGACTCTGAAAACCCTTTAAAAAAATCCCAATTTATTTCTTAGCAGAACTCCTGCTAAGGGGTTACCTGCCATGTAGAAAGTGGTTTAGATGCAACAGTGAGCGTAGTGTGGCTAGAGGAATTTGCATTATCACTATTGCAGAATGCAACATTCCCCCCTCTTGAAATCATATATCTCTTGTGAATCAAAGAACTCGGCTACTTGAGACGCACAGGGTTTTTCTTATTACAAACATGATCTTTTTATTTTTTTTGGGTCACTGACATCTGTGATTCCAATGCATTTGTTTGTGTTAATAGTTTCAGACAAAGCTGTTCCTCTGAGTGAAACCCCACCAGCAGAATTGAAAAAGCCCAAACCAGCAGCTGCACCCAAAACTAAGGTCAGTGTGTGTCTCTTATTATAGTCCAATTTAAAACACGGTTGGATAAAATGTTATTTATTTTAAACTGTGCATAAAAATGCATTTTCTTCCTTTCTTGCTGCTTTTCTTAGTTTTTGTCTGCTCGTTTTTTAGGCAATTGTGAAGAAACCACCCGGCAAAGTTGAGGAAGAGCGGAATGGTCCCATCTTCGTCGTTGTTCCAAACGGGAAAGAGCAGCGGATTAAAGAAGAGAAAAGTTTAAAGGCATGTTTTGTCGGATCTCTAATTAGACTCTTAACCAGTGTTTTGTGCACTTATTTATTATGCTTGTGTGTTGCAATTTCCCTGCTGTTTTTGTAGGTGTTAAAGTGGAACTTTTTAACACCACGAGAGGAGTTTGTTGACCTGCTGAAGAATCAGATGGCTGCATGTGTGGCTAAATGGCTGATGGAGGACCTCTTTCACACGGATTTCCAGAAGCACATTAGGGCAATCGGCACCATGATGGAGGTGAGTCCTGGACCTGTTCAACTCTTCCACGTTACCCTAGTTGTCGCAATGCTGATTAACCTTATAAACAGCAGTTGCACTGTTCTGAGCTCTTGGGTGCATTTTATATGAACTGTGGCTGCTATAACGTTTTTTTTATTTTTCTCTTAGCAACTGGAGGCAGAGACTGAGGCCACAGTAAGCTGTTTGGATCTGATCCTGAAGTGGTTCACGTTGCGCTTCTTTGATACGAACACCAGTGTGCTGATGAAAGCTTTGGAGTATCTCAAGCTTCTCTTTGTCAGTCTCAGTAACCAGGACTACCATCTCACTGAGCATGAGGCCACTCTGTTCATCCCTTACTTCATTCTAAAGGTAGAACACTAATGAAATTCCCTGGCATTTTGTTTACTAATGATTTGAAAATCTACCCTTTTCTTTATACATGAGCTCAGGATGTCTCTGATAGGTAGTGCTGCTGTCATAGACAAGGAAATGCATATCCTCCCTCGCACTTGGAACGTAACCTTATTTGAATTTTGTACTTTTTTTTTATACTGACAATCATTTTACTTGTGTATGTTCCATTGTTTGTTTTTGGTTTTTGTTTTTTTTACCACCCAGGCTTTTTTATATCGGGTCATATGTGATCAACATTACTGCAATAAAATCTTATTACATTAAGAATTTAATGTGCTTTATCTTATAATAATCCTGAATATGTAGTGGTTTCTTATGTCCTACCACATTGTAAACCCTGGACTACAGAATTGATCAGAAACCCTGTGCACTTTTTCAGATGGGCGAACAAAAAGACGTGGTTCGGAAAGAAGTGCGTAGCATCTTCGGCTTGTTGCGTAAAGTTTACCCAGCGAGCAGAGTCTTCCCTTTCCTCATGGAGGGCACAAAGTCTAAAAACTCCAAGCAGAGAGCTGGTAAGTAAATCCGGATTACGTCCCCCTGCACTGTCCAATGGTTTTGTTTAGACCTGTGATAAGTTAAGGTAAAATTAAGTTGATTAAATTAAGATAAAATAAATAAACATTTAAATAGTTTACATTTGTTAGGTGTGTGATACATTTCTACTTCTTTTATCATACTTTGATTGAATAACATCTTTTCTCCTTTCTTCACTCCCTCTGTGGAATTGTCAGGATTTTCTCCTTTTAAGAAAAATTCTTGAAACTGTACATAAAACAAGTCCATATCGTAGGACTGTTATTAAAACAGTGGCAACGAGAGGAAGTAACAGCGATTTCACGCAAAACGTAAAAATGACTCGTATTGCCTTATTAATTCAGTTTTTTTTTTATTCATCTGCAGAGTGTCTGGAGGAGCTCTGCTCTCTCGTTGGACTGTGTGGTATGTCCGTCTTCCAGCAGACGGCGGCGAAATCCTTGCGCGAAATTGCCGTTCACATCGGCGACCGAGACACTGCTGTCCGTAACGCTGCGCTAAACACAGTTGTGGCGGCTTATAACGTCTGTGGAGAGCAAGTGTACAAACTCATCGGCCAGGTGGGTCACCTGAATACAGAATAAATGATGCCTAGCTCATTTCTTTCCCTTTCAGATTATTCCAATAATGTAATACACTTGCAGTTGTCCGAAAAAGACATGAGCATGCTGGAAGAGAGGATCAAGCGTTCTGCGAAGAAACCCTCAGCCCCTGTAAACAAACTTCAGGCGGAGGAGAAAACTTCGGGGCTGGCTAACGCTAGTCTGCTACGCAAGCCGAGCGCTGACGCTGCTGCTGCAGCAACTTCTAAGCTGAGGTAGGCTTCTTAACATGCTACCTTTTAGATTAGTTGTGGTTGTCATTTTTGCATGCTGGGTCTAGTCTGATCTGGGTGATCCTGATTGTACCCAGACATAATTGGGGTTACTATAGATAGTAGGGGTACACAAAATTCACGGTCTTTACCTCTGTTTAAGTCACAGTACAGAACTTTTATTTTTTATTAATACAGTTTAATAATCTTTGAACAAGTTTACATTTTTAAAACAATTTTAAATATAATGCCTGCTTGGTCCAATAATTTTTTTTATATCACATTAATGAAATGAAGTAATCGATTAAATTGATTTTTTTTTTTTTGGACCCCATTTGGGTAATACGGATGTTTGTTACATTTTATTTAGTTTTATAAAGTTATGGTCGGCTTATTTCTGCATACTTTAGCAAATGTGTTCATTCCTTCTATCCTTCATTCACTCCCTCGATATGTGGAATAGTCGGGATTTTCTTTTTTTTTAAAGAATTCCTGAAGCTGGACTTGAAACACAAAATAATCCAGATCATTTGACTGTTGTGAAACAGAATGCGGCCACGATGCGCGCGCATGCAGAACAGCTCACCACACTTTGTAATTCGATGTGAAAAATACAATCGTGTACAAGACGGGTACTGAACTGAAAGCCCTGTACCGAAAAAGTTCAGTATGAATGTGTACTGTTACACACCTAATATAGTAAATCAATATAAGTTTTCTCTTCTTTTTCCCCCCAAACATAACTTGATTTTCCTGGTGTATGATGTTTTCATGTTCTTTCAAGGAAATACTATATTTGTAATTATAATTGAATTAAGCTTTGACCACGAAGGAGACTAACTGGAGCCATATCTAATTTACATTTATTCCTGGAGTCTTTAATCTTTATAACCATCCCCCTAATTTCTATTGTTACCTCAGCGAGATTCGGCGTCAGAATGCAGCAGTTCAGGAGCAAAGCCCTGTGGTGCCCCGTCAGTTTCAGCTCGACCCAAATTTTATCGTGGATCTTCCTGAAGCTGTCATGCCTGACCTTCTGGTGGTGGAGACTGCCGAATCACCTCTGGACCTCCCAGAGTTCCAGTATAAGTAGGTCTTCTAATAACTACAAATAAAAGAATTGGAGAGGGAGAGAATGATTCATATAAAAGTATAAATGATTGAGCTGATTATCAGACCCATCAATCATTCTAACAACTAAAACTCACTTGGTGTATTTAGATGTCACGGCACAGGAGAACACTTATAGCCTCTGTTCCAAAACAAATCTTTCCCCTTTATTTCTACCACCTGCTCTAGCAGGGTTTCTTCTCCCTCTATCGCTCGTAATGAGAGCGTTGGTGCTGACTGGGGATGGTAGTCGTGCACAGCTGACTGCACAGTAGTGTCTGGATCTGACTTGTTTAATTTGAGGTCTACAATCAAGGTAGTAGAATAAATGGCATGAACTGTTTTGAAAGGAAATTTAACTCCCTCAAAGTATACTAAAACAAAAGGTAAAGCTAATCAAAGGGAATAAATTGGTAAAATTGACACTGGATATTCTGATGGCATTTTCCTTTAGTGCTAAATGACTTTTGGCTTCAGTGTATTGTCTCATGCTTATGCATTAGCTAATAAATGTATGCCAAAGTTTTCAGAAATGTCAGTTTCATCATCTGAAATCATGTCTTGCAAAGTCCTCAATAGTGCTTTTAATAAAAGGAGGGACTTGTTTTCTGAAGCGCCTAAAATACATTTAACCATTTACCATAATCTAAATGTTATTTATTTTATTCCCCTCTCTAAAGGTTTCCTTCACTCTTCAGCAGGCTTGAGGAATCTGTAGCCAGCATTAGTTTGGTTATTTCGCAGGTTGCCAGTTCTGATGTGAAAACTAGCATGCAGGGCCTGGCCAAGGTAATCACATGTGTACAGACAGGAATTGAGACGTTGGTTTAGTCAGTGTGTAGTGGTGGTTGACGAAGAATGCAATGAAAAATCTTGTGCATATATGATTAATTTTAGGTCATGGCGATTTTGAGCAAGGAGAACGAATGGAAGCTGATGTCTGGTCACGTGGATGAGTTCATAGTCGCTGCGCTGATGCAGCTCGGCTTGCAGGCCAGCAGGCGCATGGGGGACGAAGGAACACAGCACATGGGAAAGCTCTACCCCTCTGTGATCGGCTCTCTGAGCTCGGTGAGGATCTACTTCTGCCAATTTGTCTTTTTTTTTATTATTTATTTTATTTTTTATCAAAATCTGTCTTAAAGACTGGAATGGTTTCTAATGGTTATTGTGAGGACCGTAATGACAGTAATGAATCGCAATTCTTTGCTAGACTTGTCGGGATTTACTCTGGGTTTGTTTGTAGCTTGTATTGGCAGGCAAACTGGTCCAGGAAGCCTCCCCGGGGGTGCTCAAAAATCTGGTTCAGACTTTGCTCTCACTCACGCTGGATCCTCGGCATCAGCTGGGTGCCGGAGAACCTCAAGACCTCATCCGCTCTGTCCATATCCTGCTCTCCACTTTATTTAAGACTGCTGATCCCACCAACACGCTGAGGTACAGTACAATGGTGTACTTTATTTTATACACTTATGGATAGGGTATTTATATAAATAAGTATCAAAGCCTGCCAGTCTCTAAATACCATAACGGTTAAGCTTTATTTTATGGAGATGAACAGATGAGCAAATTCTTCCATATGCAATGGAATAGATTTGAGTAACTTTTGTTGAACACATGTTTTAGCTTTTTTTTTTTTTTTTTTTTTCTCGTTGTTGTTTTTTTTTTTTTTTTTTTTTTTTCCCACATAGTCAGTGGTACTGGAAAATGTTGCTGATGTTCACTGGAATTGTAAATGGTTATAAATTCTACTGCTCACTGTTTGTTTTTGTTTTACATTGAACCCCCCGCAGTGCTTTGCTGATGCTGTTACAGGAGACCAGTAGCTCTACTACATGCAATGAGTTTCCTGAAATGGTCATGAAGGTAAAGTCATCTACAGTGTCTGTGTCTGTCATTTTATACATGTATAAGCCTGAAGTCAATTTTGTTGGTTATTGAGCTTTTTGAAGATAAGTGTATCTCTTCCAGACCACCTGCAATTTTACAGGGTCCTTACTTTTAAAGAGAGGACCTTTTCTGAAGTGCATTTATTATAATGTTGGCTGCCTTTTTTCTTTTTTATTTATTTATTTTTTAAAACCATTTCGCTTTAGTCTACCAGTTTTGATTGACTGTGCTGCAAGAGAATCAGTTCAGTGGTTTATCAGAATCCTGTAGAAACTTGTTTCTTACCCGTACTTGTTACATTTTGTTCCTCGCAGTGTCACTGGCGTATGATCAAGCTGCTTCCAGAGAAGATCGAGTCTCTTTACCTGGACAGAGTTCTTCTGGACATCCATAACTTTATTAAGGCTTTTCCCAAAGAGCTGCTCAAACAGAAACCCAACGACCTGGCTCATCGCACCGTCAAAACACTGCTACACACACTGTACAGACTTGTTGGCCCCAAGGTAAAGCATTTCCTGTCCCAAAAGGGTGTTTTTTTTTTTTATTTTTTTTTTTTTAATTATTAATTGTTTTTGTGATTTCTGATTTGACAGATTATGAATCATCTGAGCCTGATTGAGAACAGTAGTGAGTCCGAAGTTGAAGCTCACTTGAAGAGAGCGATGAAGCATTCCATTTCAACAACCCAAGCGGTAAATCAAGAACACTTTGTGGTTTCCTCAGCCAACAGTGGATTTTACCAATACTGGTAGCTAGGTTGGATTGTACTTACTGATAACAATCAAGTTTATCAAATGGATAAGGAATGAAAATTAAAATATTGAGTGGGGGGGAAAATATTTATTCAGACTAAAGCAAAATAGCAGTCAAAATAGTTACATCTGAAATGAAGACTTGAACAGCACATGGCATCAGTGATTTTGCCTCTAGAGGCCGATCACCTAGTGTATAACGCGACCTGGAAAAACTACCATGATGGATTTTTGGCAATAGTTCCAGCAGTCCATCGGTGCTGATTACACCTAGTGTAAATGTTTTCCCTGTTAAATCGGTGCAGAAAGTGTTTTGCCTAATGACCTCCATTTAATGTGGATGTTTTGAGTTGGAAATATTTAACCTCAGTTGGTACAATAAGTAAATAGTAGTCCTTATCTTTAAAAATCTAGTTTTGTAATATGAAATAAACTTGGTGATTTCCATTTATTTATTTTTGTTTTTTTCTTTTCAGTCCCAGAGCATGGAACAGGTCGCTAAGGTCCAGGCTCCTGCAGGTTGGTCTATTGCTTCTTTAACTGATTTTGTTTGTACCTTACTCTTAAAAGGGAATGTGGAAGTTACATGCAAGTCTTTTTTGCATATTATAAACACACAGATGCTCAGAAAGGCATCACGCCTGCAGCAGCCTCATGCTCCAGTACTGAGGCTTTTGACGTCGCTCGACATCAGGAGAAACTCCGAGCTCTGAAGCAGATCTACGGCCTTCAAAGCAACTCAAAGGTACTTTTAATTTCCTGGTCAAGTATTAGACTGTACAAGTGTTTGAGTAGAAGAAAGTGAAGTCATACAGCTTTTGTCTTTTGATTTGAATAGATGTTGTCAATATTATTTTCAACTTGAACTTAGCATTTCATATACAGTAGAACCTCAGGTTACAAATTTAATTCGTTCCGGTACTTTATTCATAACCTGAAAAGTTCGTATCCTGATACAAATTTCCCCATAATAATGAACAAACTTCGGTAATTCGTTCTGGACAACCAAAAATATTACTTAAATAAAAATAAAGCCAATATTCACTAATTATTTACTTTTAACATGTTGTTAAAATCATACCACATAAAAACATACAAAAGAGGAAAACATCGTTAGCGGGTCCTTTCCCTTTGAGAAGACTCGCTGCAGGAGATGATGTTCGTAGAAGGGGGAGGAGGGAGAGTTATTGTTTGGAATGAGAATCTTATTATATTATATATTAGATTATAGAATATTAAAGACAGTGTTATTAACACGAATGCTGAGACAGTTGTTGCATTAGAACAAGGCCATACCCATTGGGATAAACTCCTCATTGAATAAATTTGTGTTGATTTGCAGTGATTGTGTAATGCAAGTAAATAGAGCTGTATATCTGCAAGAGTCTTGAGACTATAATATGCATCACGTTACAGGGGTTGCGATGCAAACCTTGGCAAAAAGAAAACTAACCTGAACCAAGTGGTATATAGATTTGCATTCCCTAAACAATTAGACCTGCCCGTACCATGAACCCGGTGCCAGCTTTACCCGTATCTCACTGGGGACACAAGTCAGTCAACACTATTACTTGTTGCAAAAGTTATACCCCTAATCTTTTTTTTTTCTTTTACAGCAATGCCCCACGGAAATTGGTCTATATTAACGCTAACCTTGGTGGTGTGCCCTTATGCTACACTGCTTTCTATCTAGCAGACGGGAATCTAAACTTAAAACAAAACAACTAGTACGAATTATTAATTTTTATAGAAATTGAGTATTTTTATATTGAGAATCGATAGTAATCACCAAATACTGGTATACTGGCTTCAGTAAATACAGATACTGGTATACTGAGGCCCCCCCCCCCCCCCCCCCAAAAAAAAAAAAGGGTAAAGGGCAAGACTTCAAATAGTTTCCACCCAACCTGTTCTACCTGCTAATTCCATCTGTGTCCCTCCTTAGGTGAACGAGGAGGACAAGTCCAGCCTCCCTGTAGTGAGCACTAAGCCCGCCGTCCCTTCCTCCATGGACATGCTTCTGTCTCAGCTTTCTAAATTGCGTGAGTCTCGGGAACAGCAAGGCAGTGAAAATGTCAGGCCTCGCAGTCCTCCCGGGGATATCAACGATTTCCGAGCAAGACTCGAGAAGATTAAAGCTAACTTGCGCTGATGTTTGCACGCTTCACAGCATTCCCTGTGTTACCGCTTCTGCAGCAAAATGTCTCTGTATTTACTCTTGTTTACATGTACATATTTGAATGTGTTGTCCTTTTTTACTAACTGCTTTCATATGTTTTTAATGTGACTTTTATAAATTAGTCACATTTTATAAAATGTGACTAATACTTCCCCCCCCAATACTTCAAATAAATGATTTTATTTCTGGATTTTTGTCCTTGATAAACTGGCCAGATTTGGGTTTTTTTTTTTTGTTCCCATCCTCCCTTTCCCAAGCCAAACACCAAAACCACTGTTTGGCTGATTAAACTTCTAGCACAATTTCCATTTAAATTGCAAAAGAACTAGTTTGTATTCTAGTCACATGGCGAAGCTCAAATTGCCATCATGCAGCCATGTTTGCTTTTTTTCCTCAGCTTGACTTGCACCATACGCTGACCAGTCCATCAGTTAGCTTAAAGTTGCCCTTGTTGGCATTTCTCGCTCGGATATTTAGCGTTGCAGCCAGTGATCGTTGCGAACGCGCTCTGTGGTGCACGTTCTCTACTCATTAAATGTCACTTGCCTCTCATTTCTTTCTGTGTCTTTCACGTCCCCTGCTGAATTTCTAGCCTGCATAAATGTAATGCTGTGTAGTGATAATGAGGAAGAGTAAAGTCCAGTGACTCAGGGTTTGTGCTAATTGATGTGGGTGTGGGGTCAGCTTTTCCTCTCCCTTAATGACTCGTATGTTCCCAAATTGGTTTTAAATATGAGGTTATATCAAAGTTTAGACTAGTGGTGCTATTCTGACCACGTCTGCTATTTCATCATGAAATTTTGCATGCAACTGGGCCCAGGAAGACCAAGTCCCCGAAACCATTCCGCAACTTGTGCATGATGATTGTCGAAAAAAACAACACAATCTTCATGATCTCACCTATTGACCCACCCTACCCTGCCAGGTTTTTTTCTCCTGCGGACTTCACCGCCTTCTCAAAGATAAAGCTTCTTTTCAAAGGTTGCTGTTTTGATACCACTGTGGAGATATAGCATGAATAGCAGAAGGTGCCTGAAACATTTTGGAGAGAAGATTTCCAGGACACATTGCAAAAGTGGCAGGAACCTTGGGAGCACAGTATTACTGTGCAAGGGAACTATTTGGAAGGTGATTGTGTGTAAACATAAGGTACTTTCTTATAAACTGAACTTTTTGATACTCCCTCGTTCATGTAGTTGAGGGAAATTTGAATGAATGGCATGCCCAATAATGTGTGAATAAACAATCCCCATGATGAACAAAAACACCAAAAATAGGCATTACAGCTTGACTAATGGGGATCTGGACAGTGTTAAAATATTCACTTTTAGACAATGGTGCCTAATAACTTGTCGTGTGTAATGTGAAATCTGTGCAACATTCATGTAATCATCCATCAATAGAATTCAAATGGCTATACAGAGTATATCTGTAACATGTACATAAACTTAAAGACTTTTTTTGTGTCGTCTTTCGGCTGCTCCTTTTAGGGTTCGCTACAGTGGATCATCTTGTCTCTATACTCCTCTCTTCCCCACATCTGCCTCTTTTAAACCAACTACCTGCATGTCTTCCCTCACCACATCCATTAACCTCCTCTTTGGCCTTTCTCTTTAATTCTCCTACCCATATACCCCATGTCCCTCTTCTGCACATGTACAAACCATCTCAATCGGGCCTTTCTCACTTTGTCCCCCCAAACGTCCTACATACTCTCTCTCTAATAAACTCACTTTTAATTCTGTCAATCGTCGTCACTCCCAATGAGAATCTCAACATCTTCAGCTCTGCTACCTCCAGCTCCACCTCCTGTCTTTTACTCAATGCCACTGTCTCTAATCCATACAACATCGCAGGTCTCACCACAGTCCTATAAACTTTCTCCCTGCAACCACACCACTCCACTGCCCTCCCTCTCATTCATGTACTCTGTGTGTTTCATCTAGTCTCGCATGAACACACACAGACACACACTATTATTATACGTTTCTCAGAAAACAAAGCCTTCTACTGAGCGATGTAGTCTCCCCACCCCCACCCCCCAGTTTTCAGATTGTTTTTCTTAATTTATTTCACCAGAATTGGGAATATAATTTTTTTTTTGTTTTTTGTTTTTTTTGTTTCTAGCTATGCCTTAGGTAATGCTGTGTGTTCACCAGCAGAGGGCGCCTTCTAAAATAAATAAATAAATATTTTTTTTTGGCCAAATCTGCATCCTTCACTTGACTGTAGTATGTTTCAGCATTCACTCTCATACACACTGTAGATATGTATTACAATAAAAGTGACTGGACAAAAAGAAATTTAGAATGTGTGTGTGTGTGTGTGTGTGTGTGCTGTCTAAAAGTATACAAGGCTGCTCATTATTGCCTGCTTCTGTTGTTGCTGCGCTGCTGTTTTATTCCAGAATGATGTATGAATGTTTAAAGGCCACTAGAGTAGAACAGATCCAGTAGCCACTTAGACCTGTTAGGGTAAAAGTTAAAGGAGATGTTTTATCTGCTGTATGGGCTCTGACAGGGGGAACAAGCCACTTTCACAAACAAATTTTGTCCACGACAGCAAGCTAAATACCATGATATTATGTGCTCTAAACCAAGCAGCGACTAACGGCTAGATTCAGATACAAAACAAAATGACTAGTAGCTAACTGCTTACTAAAACAATGCTAGGTTAGAGTTAGATCAGATTAGATTAATTTATCTTGTTTATGGCTTTTCTTTAATTTAAAAAAAAGGGTATAACGATTCAATATAACAAAGTAGATGGTGGTCTAGTGGTTAGGATGCAGCGCTCTCACCACTGCGGCCTGGTCAGGGAACAAACCCCAGCTATTAGGGTTGCACAAGCCTAAACAGTGAATTGACCCATAAGGAAATTCACTGCCATTTGAGATAGATGCTTCCAAAACCATGGCAAGAGAAATGTTTTTCTTAATTTCTGTTGAATGGGATGACTTAATTATGTCTGCTTCATGTTCGTGCAACTGTCAGGTCATCGACCTCTATTAATAAGTAAGGGAAATTTTGTGTTTGTAAGCAAACCTTTATTATCAAATACAAATGCAGTATCTCACAACAGGGAGTACACCCTAGTCTTTTTAGTATATCTTCTCAAGGGACAATACTATAGAAATAAAACTTGCAGCTTGTATAGCAGTACAGATTTACTGTCCACTGAAAATACATTTACATTTAAATTTGTGGCATTTAGCAGACGCCCTTGTCCAGAGCGACCAGTGCTTTTACTCTCTAGCAAATAATAAATCTAAAAACCCGATTTCAAAAAAGTTGGGACACTGTACAAATTGTGAATAAAAAAGGAATGCAATATTTTACAAATCTCATAAACCTATATTTTATTCACAATAGAATATAGATAAAATATCAAATGTTAAAAGTGAAACATTTTAAAATGTCATGCCAAATATTGGCCCATTTTGGTTTTCATGAGAGCTACACATTCCAAAAAAGTTGGGACAGGTAGCAATAAGAGGCCAGAAAAGTTACATGTACATTTAAGGAACAGGTGGAGGACCAATTTGCAACTTATTAGGTCAACTGGCAACATAATTGGGTATAAAAAAAAAAAAGCCTCTCAGAGTGGCAGTGACTCTCAGAAGTGAAGATGGGCCGAGGATTCTGTGGCGAAAAATAGTGGAGCAATATCAGTAAGGAGTTTCTCAGAGAAAAATTGCAAAGAGTTTGAAGTTATCATCATCTACAGTGCATGATATCATCCAAAGTTTCAGAGACTCTGGAACAATCTATGTGCGTAAGGATCAAGGCTGGGAAACCATACTGGATGCCTGTGATCTTCAGGCCCTTAGACGGCACTGCATTACATACAGGAATGCTACTGTAATGGAAATCACAAAATGGGCTCAGGAATACTTCCAGAAAACATTGTCGGTGAACACAATCCACCGTGCCATTTGCCGTTGCCGTCTAAAACTCTATAGGTCAAAAAATAAGCCATATCTGAACATGATCCAAAAGCACAGGTGTTTTCTCTGGGCCAAGGCTCATTTAAAATGGACTGTGGCAAAGTGGAAAACTGTTCTGTGGTCAGACGAATCAAAATTTGAAGTTCTTTTTGGAAAACTGGGTCGCCATGTCATTCAGACTAAAGAGGATAAGGACAAACCAAGTTGTTAACAGTGCTCAGTTCAGAAGCCTGCATCTCTGATGGTATGGTTGCATAAGTGAATGTGGCATGGGCAGCTTACACATCTGGAAAGGCACCATCAATGCTGAAAGGTATATACAAGTTCTAGAACAATGCTCCCATCCAGATGTCTTCTCTTTCAGGGAAGACCTTGCATTTTCCAACATGCCAGACCATAAACTGCATCAATTACAACATTAGGACTGTTATTTTAAACTGTTAGAAAAAAAGAGGGGATGCCACACAGTTGTAAACATGGCCTAGTCCCAACTTTTTTGAGATGTGTTGATGCCACATTTTCTCAGTTTAATAATTTTAAATGTTATCTATGTTGTATTCTAAATACAATATTGAACTTTGAAACTTCCACATCATTGCATTCCTTTTTTATTCACAATTTGTACAGTGGTGGTGAAAAATACCTCAACATACAGCCATTATTGTCAAAATAGCTGGCAACAACAGTTACAGTACAGTGGTCAGGGTCATACAGAGGTTTTCCAGGATGGGTTACACTCAGAACAGGCCTTGCAAGGGTCCATCAAATAAGCTGAGTCTTTGTGCTGTGCATCAGGTGCAGAAAAACTTAAAAAGGCTTAAAAAAAATACACGCATGAGTGCTGCTACCATTGCTTTAGAGGCTGCAGAAGCAGAAGGTTTCTTCTCAGTGCACAGACCATATCCCGCACACTGTCCAGCATGTGTGGCGACTCCCTATGAGGAGTACCAAAAAAACTGTGTCTTGCCTACAGTCAAGCATGGTGGTGGTAGCATCAAGATCTGGGGCTGCATTAGTGCTGCTGGGGAGCTGCTGGGGAGCTACTGGGGAGCTGCTGGGGATCTGCTGGGGATCTGCTGGGAAGCTGTGGTTCATTGAGGGAAACATGGATTCCAACATGTACAGTGCCCTCCACAATTTAGATGCATTTACAAATACATTTAGAAAAAAAAAAAAAAATGACGTGACACAGAGGCCTAATTCTCTTACCCATTTGTCAACATGGCAAAGACAAGAGAACACACCATTCAAGTAAGGCAGATGTGTGTCGACCTTCATAAGTCAGGCAATGGCTACAAGAAAATAGCCACTCGCCTTAACTTGCCGGTATCTACAGTCAGAGGAATCATTAAGAAGTTTAAAACAACTGGAACAGTGACAAACAAGGCTGGAAGAGGTCCCAAGTTTATCTTGCCACAACGCACAGTGAGGAGGATGGTAAGAGAAGTAAAAAAATTTCCCAAGCTCACCGTCACAGAATTGCATCAAAGAGTGGCATCTTGGGGTCACAGAGTCTCCAAAACAACCATCAGACGCTCTCTACATGCCAACAAGCTGTTTGGGAGGCATGCAAGGAAAAAGCCTTTTCTCACTAACACTCACAAACGTAAACGTCTGGAGTTTGCTAAGCGGTACTGGGACTTCAACTGGGATCGTGTGCTTTGGTCAGATGAGACTAAGATTGAGCTTTTTGGCAACAAACACTCTAAGTGGGTCTGGCGTAAAACAAAAGATGAGTATGCCGAAAAGCACCTCATGCCCACCGTGAAGTATGGTGGAGGATCTGTGATGCTGTGGGCCTGTTTCTCTTCCAAAGGCCCTGGGAACCTTGTTAGGGTGCATGGCATTATGAACGCTTTGAAGTACCAGGATATTTTAAATAAAAACCTGATGGCCTCTGCCAGAAAGCTGAAGATGGGTCGTCATTGGGTCTTTCAGCAGGATAATGATCCAAAACATGTGGCAAAATCTACACAAAAGTGGTTCAGCAGTCACAAACTCAAGGTCCTCCCATGGCCATCTCAGTCCCCAGACCTCAACCCAATTGAAAACCTGTGGGGCGAGCTAAAGAGAAGAGTGCATAAGAGAGGACCCAGGACACTGGATGATCTAGAAAGATTGTGCAAAGAAGAATGGTCAAAAATCCCTCTCTCTGTGTTCTCCAATCTTGTGAAATGTTATAGGAGGAGATTAAGTGCTGTCTTGTTGGCAAAAGGAGGTTGTACAAAGTATTAACATCAGGGGTGCCAATAATTGTGGCACACATGATTTCAAGGTTTTTTTTTTTCTAAATGTGTGATTTTTTTACCACCAAAGTAATGTACTTAAATAAAAGGTTGGATTTTTCCAACTTTTTTTTTTTGCATTTGGGTTCTATGTTGTTTTAAAAAAAGAAGAATTTTTTTAAGTCCACGACCACATCTTAAACAGGGGTGCCAATAATTGTGGAGGGCACTGTACTGTGACATTTTGAGGCAGCACCTGATGCCCTACTTTCAGAAACCAGGCCGAACGGCAGGTTTCCAACATGATAACAACCACAAACACACTGCCAAGATGACAACTGCCTTGATGAAGAAGCTGAATGTGATGAAGTGGCCAAGTATGTCTCCAGACCTGAAACCCATTGAGCTCCTGTGGGGCATCCTCAAGCTGAGGGATGAAAAGCACCATGTGTCTAACATCTAGCAACTCGTAGCAGACATTTGCCAGCAGTAGAGATTGTGGAGCAGGCTGGCTAGGGTTACAATGAGGTCGCGTAGCTTCTGTCACAGATCAGCGTTTATTGTGTTGTTGGGGTTGTTTATGAGTTCCTTGAGTGTTTGGCGGTGGTACACAGGGACACTGGTTGCTCCGATGTCCATATGTTGCGTAAGGCGGGCTACAAAGTGAAAGTAGCACCATTTTGGTTTCGGACCGGCTGCTGCAAGCTACTGCTGTGCTGCCATCTTGGATCAGAAACAATCTTTTAAGAATACACAGCCAGATATTTATTTTTTTTTTTTACCCAGAATCATTGTATAAGCTAAAGGAAAAAAGCAACAACCTAATGTGCTGCGTCCCAAACTAGTCAAAATACAAGCACACACACACCCACACACACACCCACACACATTACATACATACATACATACATACATACATACATACATACATACATACATACATACATACATACATGCTATTCCCAATTTTATCAAGAAGGGCATACACATCCCAGACACACACATCATTCTGATCAAATTAAGTACACACAAAAAAAAATGATTGCATGCTCCCTATAAGCATGCAATCATTTATTTTCAGCCCACACAAACACGAAAACAAATACTGCTCTGATGTGGCCATGTGTCCTGGACCGTAAATATGGCTTGGTCTGATAAAAGTTTAAAGAGACAGTGATAAAACTCCAGCTGAGGACGAGCAGAGTAAAGAGTAATGAAGCATTATGTGAGGGTAGAGAAAGCAGCAATGAGACAGAGAGTGGGGACGCTGGGTGAACGTGTCTGTCTCCTGCTGATAACATCCCTTTCTTCTTTTGATGCGAACAATGAGGTTCTTAAATGAATCTTACCTTCAGGGACCAAATGAACAAAACACACACACACACACACACACACACACACACACACACACACACACACACACACACACACACACACACCCATATGTGTGCCCATGTGAGAAAAGCCTATAAGCAAAGCAAACCATAGCCATATTTGGCAAATGTTTTTTTTTTGTCCACTTTTTGTCCTTGCTCTACTTCCCCAACAATAGAGCTCCTTAAAAACCTTTTAAGCATTCAGAAATTAAATAGATTACAATATCATCATGCACCTTGATACCGCTGCTTGCTGTGGCATGAATTCAAGCAACCAAATCTAATTTGATCATTCCTACTGGTCATGCTTTAGCTGCTTATGTCCTACACTAATGACTGAAAGGTATAAATCCCACGACTGAGGGTCCGTAACCCTTTTTCCTGGCTTTGTGCATGATTTGTGTAGATAATTGAAATATAAAATTGTTATATGAAAACAATTAAATAACCCACACTGGACCCCATGCAGTTCGTGTATCGTCCAAACCGCTCCACGGATGATGCCATCTCCATGACCCGTCATGTGGCCCTCACCCACCAACAAGGACTCTTATGTACGGATTCTGTTCATATACTTCAGCTCAGCATTCAACACGATCATCCGTGTTAGGTCGACCATTCTTCACTGATCATCGATGGATCCTCCGTGGAGATCGTCAAGAGCACCGAATTCCACGGTGTTCATTTGCCGGATAACCTCACCTGGTCACTCAACACCAGATCCATCACCAAAAAAGCCCAGCAGCATCTCTACTTCCTGAGAAGGCTGGGGAAAGCCCATCTCCCTCCCCCCATCCTGTCCACATTCTACAGAGGGACCTGAGCAGCTGCATCACTGCCTGGTTTGGGAACTGCAACGTCTCGGATGGCAAGACCCTACAGAGGATAGTGAGGACAGCTGAGAAGATCATCAGAATCTCTCTCCCCTCTATCATTGACATTTACACCACACGCTGCGTCCACAAACCCAACAGCATTGCGGACAACCCCACACACCTGTCACACACTCTTCACCCTCTTGCCATCAGGAAAGCGGTTCCGAAGCAATCGGGCCACCACATCCAGACTGTGTAACAGCGTCGTCCCTCAAGCAATCAGGCTTCTCAACACAGAACTAAACTGAACTGAACTCACACACACACACACACACACACACACAGCTGTGTGACCGATCTGAACACACACTCGTACCCACAATTTGCTCTTTTGCACAACATTTTGTTTACATTTTTGCTACTGTGTTTACATTTTTGCCACTGTTCACTTTGTCTCTTTACAACAGGTTTACTGGCAGAGCTATTTCTTGTGTTGTCTTTGCACTGTCCTGTATTGTCTTGCACTGCCTTGTGTTATCTTTGCACCAGGTTGCACACATGTACTTTATGTGGCGAGGACACTTACTAGTCCTTAGCCCTGTGTTTTCTGTTCTGTGATTGTTGTTGTATGTAGCATCAGGGTTCTGAAGGAACGTTGTTTCATTTCACTGTGTACTGCGTCAGCTATATATGGTTGAAATGACAATAAAAGCTTCTTGACTCTAATTGACTTGAATATTCAGTTCTTTTTTTAATAGCGCTTTTAACTATTGACAGTGTCATAAATCAAAAATGAATTAAACTGAGAATGGACTTAATTTAATTAAATCATGCACATGGTCATAGTGTAGAAATGACAATATCTGCTGTTCTATAAGGCCAGGTTTGACTTATTCACTTATTAGTTTACTTACAAGTGGGTCATTAAGATATATCAAATTGATTTGGTGTGGCAGTTGCTTTAGAATCTCAATATGAAGTCCAAAGTTATTCCACTGCAACATAAAAAAACCATTAGGCTAAAAAATAAATAAATAAATAAAATAATCAAAAAGACAAAGTAAATGTTAGTTGTGGCCTAATCTACTATTTAGTACATTCCTAAACAAAAAGAAAGCAGTAGTAAAGTCAGGAACACCGGAAGACCGCTAGGCCACAGAAAACACTGTGATGGATGACAGATCAATTATTTTCCTGGTAAAGGAAATGCCAGAAAAACAGTCAGCTAGATCAAGAACACCCTTTAATGTCAACAATCAGGAGAAGTCCACCAGTGTGGATATGTAACGAGGGTGCCACTAATATTCGCCCTCTAATTGGCTAAAGACAGGCCGAAATTGTATTAATTATTAAGATAAATCTTAATGAGAAGTCCTTAAGAAGGATGCAAGATGATGTTAGTCCAAAGGAGCAGTCCAATCTGTCCTAGCTCGATCAGAGCAAGTGCACCACTTTGATTCAGTCCTACAGTGGCCTAAATCTCACACAACAAGTTATACACAACACCCCAATAATTATTTCTCGTGCACACAGTTCCAAACCACAGCACAATCACACCACTCCAGTAGCACAGCACCCGGAATATAGCAATTAAAAATTCACAAAGTGACTATAAGCTAACACACTGGCAATCATCATTTTCTGTATTAAATGTTAAGGTCAAACAGTGCAACCCGTTAAGTTCAACTGGAGTCTTTCATCCAATGGTCTGGCTTCCGGAGTATAATGGCTAAAACCGTACTCACAATAGGACCGGGTAGCAATTCCCCCTACCCAGTCTACGCGAAGTCCAGCGTTGTAACCAGAGTGCTCTGTTCCACCGGGATAAACACTCTTACGCGCCACTCACAGCGTGGATTCCTCTCGCTCTCTCTCGGCGTCGTCACTACACGCCCGTCCACCCGCACTCATTGCATGGTGTAGCTAACCTCGTCCTTCAGCGTATACACTGCCCATGGATCTGCTCACACTCGTTGCATACTGGTATAACCTCCGAGTCTGTCAGCGTGTTCGCCGTTCATCCACCCGTTCACGCGGTCTCCGGAAGACGCCAGCTCGCCAGTCACACTTCCGCTATTCCCACGTGACTGCCCGTCTTCCGTAAGGCGCCCTCTCACACAATCTCTACAGCATGCTTTTAAAGGGCACAGTCTCCACCCCTCCCTCATCAGCTCATCATGCTGGCATACGCAATTAAAAAAAAGAAAACGCTGAGCAAGGCAATACAGACGAGGCCATTAATAAAAACAACAACAATTATGCAGGAGATTATCCAATTAATAAAAAAATAACATAAATACTCAGATCCCGTCACACCCCCCACAATAAAATATCAGCAGTCCCTGCTATTACTTCATCTGTACCTCAAAGGCCGCTGTCCTAAATTTGGACGCGTCGAGCGCCTGACCTCATTTCCTCCCTCCACCACATTAGGCTCTAAAACGAACCATGTACTATAGAGCAGGGGATCTGCTTGTACCCTAGTCCCTTCAGGACGTATTGGTTGTAGTTGTCCTACCTCTGGTGCAAAACACAACTTAAGGGCATTTCGGTGCAAAACTTTCTCTTGTCCCCCATGTTCTGGTCTCACTCGGTACACAAGTGCAGTCTCCCCCAATGTTCCAAGCACAATATAAGGAACTGGGTCCCACCAACTAGACAACTTTCCCCGTCCCTGCCTATTCCTGTCACGAATCCACACACGCTGACCCATCAACAACGGAGTAGCGTTTGCTCGGCTATCATAAGTCCGTTTAGAAAGGCTTGCAGCCTCATCCATAGTTTTTTTAGCTAATGCATATGCCCAACTCAACTTTTGATGGTGCTCCTGTACCCACCCCCTCAAATCCATTCCAGTCTGTCCTGCTCCCACTCCCAAACTCATATCTACTGGTGTACGTACGGAACGGCCAAACATTAAATATGACGGTGTAAACCCTGTGTGGTGTTGTTATATGCTTGCATTAGTTCTGGGAGAAATTCTGGCCACCTATCCTGCTTATCTTTCTCCAATGTCCGCAACATCCCCAGCAGTGTCTTATTCACCCTCTCTACTCTCCCATTCCCCACTGGGTGATATGGAGTCGTTCGACTCTTAGCAGTACCATACAATTGGCAAAACTCCCTCATCAATGCGGATTCAAAATTGGGCCCCATATCTGAATGGAAACGCACAGGACAACCAAAGGTCTGGACTACATGTTTCCACAAAGCTCTAACAGTTGCCTTAGCAGTTTGATCCTTAGTTGGAACAGCCCATGCATAACGTGTGAACATGTCAACAATAACCAAGATATTTTGCCATGAATCAGTTGGACGTCCTAAGGTCAAAAAATCTAAGGCTACCACTTCTAATGGAAATAATACCTCAATTGGATTCAGCGGGGCCTTATCCTCCCTTCCTCTTTGCAGGCCACAAATGACACAGCCCTGCTGGAACCCTTTTACAGTCTCCTTCATCTTTGGCCAGTAGAAATAGCATCTGACTCTCGACAATGTCCGTGCCACTCCTGCATGACCAGATGCATCATGGTATCTTTCCCATACTTCTTCCCGTCTTGTGGCTGGGCAAATAATCAGCAAATATAACTCATGGGTACTGGGAACAATCACTCGCTTGTAAAGCACTCCATCTTGAATCACAAGTTTAGCATTGTTCTGCAATAAACGTTTAACTGTCAAGGACATCGTGATCCGCTCGTTTGATGTGGGCACCCTGTTAGACTCAACGTAAGACCGTACCTGTTGGAGTTCCTCATCCTCACTTTGGCTCTTACGCCACCCCTCCACATCCAGGGCATCAATCCCTGACTGGCAAGCATCTTCTGTTGCCTCAACCTGTCGTACCTCAATAGGGGCTATTGGAAACCTGGATAAACTATCAGCATTAGCGTTCTCACATCCAGCCCGGTACTTCACTGTGAAATCAAAATTTGCCAGCTGGGCCACCCAACGTTGCTCCACCGCTCCCAGTCTTGCTGTCTGTAGATGGGCCACTGGGTTATTATCTGTAACAACAGTACACTTAACTCCAGTCAGATAATCTTTAAATTTCTCAGTAATGGCCCATTTCAAGACCAGCAATTCCAACTTAAAAGAGCTATAATTGGCATCATTCCGTTCTGCAGGGTGGAGGCTGCGGCTTGCATAAGCTATAACCCGCTCCTGCCCATCTTGGATCTGTGATAGAACGGCCCCCAAGCCCTGGTGGCTGGCATCAGTGTAGAGGACAAAAGGTAAGGAGAAGTCAGCATAGGCCAAAATGGGTGCTTGAATAAGGCATGTCTTTAATTTTACAAACGCATCTTGGCAGTCAGTACTCCACTCGACCTTACGACTACTGGACTTCTTGTCAGCTGAAACTCCCACTAGAAGAGATTTTAAAGGTTGTGCCATCCGGGCAAAATTTGCAATAAATCGTCTATAGTACCCGGCCAATTCCAAGAATGCTCTCACCTCTCGGACAGTTGAATGGACTGGCCACCCTTGTACGGCTGCAGTTTTTTCTGGATCTGGACTTATGCCGGACTTGTCCACTACATGCCCCAAGAATTTCACTTGCCTCTGCAGGAACTGGCACTTATCTGTTCTCAACTTCAGTCCATGCTGCAACAGTCGCTGGAATACCTGCTCCAGATGATGAAGATGGGTGGTGAAATCTACCGAATACACATTGACATCATCCAAATACACCAACAGAAAGTCCACAATATAGTCACTCAAACAATGTTGCATTAATCTCTGGAACGTAGCGGGTCCATTGCAAAGGCCAAATGGCATCCATTGGAATTCAAATAACCCCAAGGGGGTCGTGAAGGCAGTCTTCGGACGATCGGCAGTGTGCACCCCCACTTGCCAATAGCCACTAGCCAAATCCAAGGTACTAAACCACTCAGCCCTTGTTAAGGTAGTCAATGTCTCTTCTATTCGAGGAAGTGGGAATGCATCCTTATGTGTAATTGCATTTAACTTCCTGTAGTCCACACAAAAACGCCAACTTCCATCTTTCTTCTTTACCATAACTACTGGGGCTGCCCATGGGCTGTTACTCTCAGAAATGATACCTCTCTCCAACATATCTGTCAGTAAAACTTTCATCTCCTTATACATCATTGGGGGAAGAGGTCGAAAGCGTTCCCGAACAGGAGGGGCATCCCCACTATGAATCCTATGTCGGACAGTCTCTATAAAACCCAAATCATCCTCATTCTTGGCAAACATCCCACTCCATTTCATTAAAAGTGTATTGACTGCTTGACATTGCTGATTGGTTAAGTCAGATCCAAGTATTACTGGGCTCACCTGGTCGGCAATTACCTCCTCTGTAGAGCTTTCAACTTCCACCATACGAACGTCAACCACTCCATCTGTATTCAAGGTCAGATCAAGATCCCTCGGGCCATAGATATCCGCTTCGGCATCTCATACAATCGACCCAGCTTCTGGTATCGGCCCACAGACACTCTGTAAGGATGCAAATTACACAACCGGACCGGCACCCTACCGTCCTTAACTATAGCCAGAGATCGAGCAGCAGGCACAGCACCTGACTCCAACAGAGGTTCCACCAATCCACAATAATGCCGATTCTGCAAGCCCATTCGGACACACCCCCATACGATGACTTCGCTTTGGGGAGGGATCCATATCTTGTGGCGACTGGCTGGCCAAAAATATCCCAGGAATCCATCCTCTTGGGTGTTAGCCGCAATACGTTGACATGCTGCCATAGCCTTTTTCCACACTCGCCGTTCCACAGAGCTCTGAAATGAGAAAGACTGCGATGGGCCCTGAAACAGGGCACTCCAGCATGCTGAAATAACACTCATTCCGATAATTAGGATTAGTAAAACATTCATCTTTTACAATCACAACACCTCTTCCGTTTAGTTGAATGCCTGCCACTTCAAAGTCCAATACAGCATACCCTACGTAAGGGATTTCTAGGCCGTTTGCAGCTCTCAAGGTCAACAAGGGGGCATCACCCAATTTACAGCTAAGAAAGTTCTCTTCCAGCAAACTCTGCCGCATCAATGTTAATTGTGGCCCAGTATCTAACAGACCTTTACAGGGAACATTCTGGATTAAAACATCTACCATTGGACAGTCAGCAATAAAATAGTCGGTGGTCCCTTGGTTTTCCAGTGGGGTAAGTAACCCTGTTGTTTGGACCTCTACAACAGGGCATTCTCGTTTAAAGCTTGTCTAGGCTCCCTGTTCTCTCTACAGTTGCGAGCAACATGGCCTGGTTGTTGGCAGCGTCGACATATCGGTCTACCCTCAGGGTCCCAACAGTTTACAAACTGGTAATCTCTCCTCCTGGGACCAGGAGGGGCCTGCTGTTGTGGGGGTGCATGGGTTCCAGGGGGTACTGCATTAGGGGGCCTTAGCTCCCTTATCACTTCCTGAGTCAGCTCACGAATCTGGCCTTTAACCTCCTCCTGATCTCTCGTTTCAACTCAGCCCTCCAATCAGGCCTAAGTGCATGTAGATTAGGTGTCTCGCATTGACTAATAGCAGCACATGCAGTCTTATACCTGGTTTGGCCGTACTCCTCCTCCAACGATAACGCCTTCTGATGTAACTCTGCAAATGTTCCTGCTTGGTTGCGACGTGCATACGTTTTTAAG
Source organism: Silurus asotus (assembly GCA_024362625.1). NCBI lineage: Eukaryota > Metazoa > Chordata > Actinopteri > Siluriformes > Siluridae > Silurus > Silurus asotus. The sequence continues at coordinate 4,773,983 of MU589826.1, forward strand.
GCCCTCAACATCGGACCATCCTCCATCCCCATCAAGAGCTGCTCCTTTAGTTGACCTTCGGCCGGGGCTCCCACTGGGCTGCGCCTCTGCAGCCTACAAAAGATTTCCCTTAAACGTAAAACAAAAGCTTTAAAAGATTCATCTGACTTCTGCCTGCAGCTAAAAAACTGTGACTTAAGGACGGGCAAAGGGGTTTCTCCAGCGTAAAGAACATCTAATTGATCAAAAATTTTACTCAGCTTATCACGTTCTGCATCAGGCAAAACACTAATTTCTCGCTTTGCATCCCCACCCAAAGCACCCAATAAAATTTTTATTTGTTTGTCTTCAGTCATTTCTTGGGCCTCTAAAAGCCCTAGAATTTGCTCTTTCCAATCCCCATAGCTCAAATCACTACCTACCCCATTTAATTTAGGAACCCAAGGACATCCAAGCCATGGACAGAGACAGACCTCTGGGTAAGTTCTTACTGATAGTTTTGATATTTCATGTTCTGAATTCAACCAATTGGAATTATAATTCCTATTAAAAGTTTCATTTACCTGGACATGTTAATAACTTACGGTAAAAGACGACTGATTCATTAGTTTTGTTACTGATTGCTGTTTATTGCTGCAACTATTGGCAAAAATCCATATCGGTAGTTTTTCAAGATTGCATTTCCATGGCAGCTTTTAGAGATTAATCACTGACGCCACATGCTGTTTATTTAACGCATCTTTTTTATTCATTTTGGATGTAGCTGTTTTTTTTTATTTTGAGATTGTTTTATATATATTTCATTAAGCACATTTGTATAATTTAGTACTGAATTTCTATTTAATAATTTTTTTTTATTTATTATATAAGTCCTGTCACACAACATGCATATGTAACATCGAGGCTAAACGAATCAACACATGCAGTGTTGCTTGAAAGAGACAAAAAGGGACTCACAGTTTACTTTAGTAAGAAACCCTGTATACCATTAAACGCTAGTATGAAGTGTTTTTGGTCTATTTTTTTAAAGGTTTTATTCGTGTATGTTGTTTGTTTGTTTATTTGTTTGTTTTCTCTAATCTCATCTCAAACTATTAATGCGAATCCTTAGAGTAAATGGCTGTTCCATACACAATAATCAAACAAAATGAAGTGAGCAGCAATTCCTTTAATCTACATTTTTCTGCAACATGTAAACATTGCCACACGATGGCAGTCAAGCTCTACAACGTCCACCGACCTCTGCCTTTATTAGGTAAATTCCTATATACTCTTAAACACTAGCATGGAGTGTTTTTGGTCTATTTATTTTTATTTTTTTAATTAGTGTATGTTGTTTGTTTGTTTGTTCTGATCTCATCTCATCTCAGACCTAATTCTTCTACTACATCTACTACTACTACTCCTACTACTAACAACCATGATCCAAATAATTGTTCTTAGTAAGTTGAGGAATGAGTTAAGAATAGGGTTTGATGAATACCATAAATAATAATAATGATTGCTTAAGGCAGCATGGTGTGTAGTTCTGCATTGATCTTCAGTGCTATTGTGTGACCAAATCTAGAAATCTTAAACACTAGTATGAAGTGTTTTTGGTCTATTTCTTTAAGGCTGTATTCGTGTATGTTGTTTGTTTGTTTGTTTGTTTATTCTGATCTCATCTCAAACTATTAATGCGAAACCCTAGAGTAAATGGCTGTTCCATACACAATAATCACACAAAATGATGTGAGCATCAATTCCTTTAATCTACATTTTTCTGCAACATGTAAACATTGCCACACGATGGCAGTCAAGCTCTACAACGTCCACCGACCTCTGCCTTTATTAGGAATATCCCTGTATACTCTTAAAAACAAGCATGGAGTTTATTTGGTCTTTTTTTATTATTATTTTTAATTATATTGTTTTTCATTTTTAATTTTTCTTAAGTTTTGTTTGTGTATGTTGTTTGTTTCTTTGTTTGTTTGTATACTGTATACCCTTAAACACTAATATGAAGTGTTTATGGTCTAATTTATTTTGTTTTTAAGTGTTAATCGTGTATGTTGTTTGTTTGTTTGTTCTGATCTCATCTCAGACCTAATTCTTCCACTACATCTACTACTACTACTACTACTACTACTACTACTTTTACTAACAACCATGATCCTAATAATTATTCTTAGTAAGTTGAGGAATGAGTTAAGAATAGGGTTTGATAAATACCATAAATAATAATAATGATTGCTTAAGGCAGCATGGTGTGTAGTTCTGCATCGATCTTGACTGCTATTGTGTGACCAAATCTAGAAAGTGCACATTCCTCTCTACCTTCTGTTGATAACCGAAGTCAAGTCAAGTCAAGTCAAAGGAATTGTTCACTTTATCAATGATGCCTGTCTACACTACATGGTACGTTATTAGGAAATATAAACAGAGATATATAGCATGCACTGCATTTCCTATTCAGGTGAGCACTCAGTGAGCATACACACTCTTTGTGACAGTGGAGCAGTTACCAAGAGAAATGTGTCGTGATGCGCTAAATTCTAGATTAATAGTTTGATTGACAGTTTGTACAAGTCAGCGTGACACTGTCCAAATACATAGAGACCTTATTGCATATTTTGCAGCATAGGTAAAAGATGAACACACTCACAGACAAAGAGTGTGGCCCTGTACATATACACTAGTGCAGATTGAGCACTGGGTTTGCTCAGCTTGTCAGCTCCTGCTTATATTTGCATATATTTGCATATATGTTTTCTGAATAAAGGAACATTTCTCCCTTTATTAAGGTGCCATCAAAATATTTGTGCTGTAGAAGTGACTGTGTATCTGAAGCATCATCTGTCTCTGATACTTTATCCTATTGAATTGAAAAAATAATTTACATATATTTACTCAATGTTCTACAGCCCATGTAGGTACACACAATGCTCACTCATTCTGATGCTTGATGCAAATATTACCATAATCTCCTGCCCTATGTGAGAGATGTATGGATAACTGACTACTACTACTAATACTACTACTACTACTACCAGTACTACTTCTACTACTAATACGACTACTACTATTGCTACTATTGCTAATGCAAATAGTACCATATTAATAGAAATGAGAATAATGCTTGTTAATAATAATAATAATCATGAGTCATTCCTACAATGGTCATGCTATATTTCTTGTGTGTTGAAAAGTATAGTACAAGATTAACGCTACTACTACTACTAGTAGTAGTGATGGCAGTGGTAGTGCTGGCAGCAGGGCAGTGGTAGTCCAGTGGTTAAGGCTCTGGGTTACTGATTACAAGGTCAGCGGTTCAAGCCCCAGCACTGCCAAGCTACCACTGTTGAGCCCTTGAGCAAGGCTCTCCCAGAGGTGGGAGTAAGTCACCAAATGAAAGTCTCAAGTCAAGTCCAAGTCTTAACATTGCAAGTCAAAGTCAAGTCAAGTCATTCTGTTGTAAGAGTCAAGTCATACTCTTTGTCAAGTCCCAACTTAGTCATCAAGTCATACCAAGTCGCACACAGATTTGTTTGACACATTTTTTAACTCAGGGACTTTTATTACTTATTTAGACACAGAGGGCTGGTGATGGGTTACAAAAATAAATAAATTAACTTGTGTGTAATAAAATATCGTTAAGAAGCACTTTAAATGCTCTTAAATAAAAATAAATTAAATGAACAAGTAAACAAGAATTAATTGTAAGTTTTTTAGACAGTAGAATGTGCTGATGTTCCTTCTCAGGAGGAGTCAGAACTACAGTTGTTAAACTGGATCATTTCTATCTATAAATACCCTGATGTATCTGTGTAAACATGAAGTGAACAGTCACATGTCCCCATCTTAACATATATTAATAATAATACCTATAATTGTAAAGTATACTCTGTCATCTAATCAGACACCAAATAATGGGTTGCATACTCAAAGTAGAATATCAATATCAGAAAAAAAATAATCTTACTGTACAAGTGAGGCAGTGGTTTTTAAAAGGTGATGAACCCAACATTGTTTGCTCTGTTAAAAGTTATCCACAAACTATTATGATCATGTTACTCTAGGGCTTTTCATTAATTTTCTAATATCTTTAATAATGTAAAAAAAATAAAACTATCAGGTCATGCCCCAGTATTTATAGAGATATTTACCATACATCAAACCATATTTATGTATGTGGCCATAACAACTTTAACCCTTGACCACTTCAATGTTAAACTGTGATGTTTGGACGGTTTAAAATAATGGCAATGTGAAGGCAAATTACAGTGAATCAAATTTGCAAAAAATCTAACTGGCCATGTACGTGCAATCTCTAAACCCGAACTTTATTATCCTCGGGGGTGGGGCTGGTGTTGTTGCGGTGTCCATGTTGTCTTGTCTGCGGACGGATCTGCTGTTTTGGCAGGCCGCATGCGGAAGAGTGGATTGGGTTCGCTGACTTATTGGAAAATATATAGTCCATTCTTAAATATATAAAAAAAAATCACAATAATTGAAAAAAAATATTTTCCACAAGTCATTTCAAGTAAATAGGCACAAGTCCGAGTCAAATCTAAAGTCACAAGGAGCAAGTCTAAATTCAAGTTGACTCTTTTCAGAGATCTAGTCAAGTAAGTTTTGAGTCCAGAAAATTGTGACTCAAGTCTGACTCGAGTCAAGTCATATGACTCGAGTCTGACTCGAGTCAAGTCATATGACTCGAGTCTCCCACCTCTGCTTAGCCCTATCAGCTCCAGGGGCACCGTCCCGTGGCTGACCCTGCGCTCTGACCCCAGCTTCCAGATGAGTTGGGATATGCGAAAACCTTTTAATTGCATATGTGCAGTAGCTCAATATTTTGTCCCCGATCGGGTTTACACCTTTCTGGTCAGTAGTGGCACAGTGTGTAAGTAACTGAAAGCATAGTGTGTGCAATATTTTGCATTCCTCATGATGATATAAGCCCACTTAATGCAACAAGAATTGCAATTTGATTTATACTTCTACTGAAATAAAAATTGCAACTGAGTCAAAACAGATCTAATTATAATTCTCAAATATTTGTGTGTTGAACTGCATTGAATGTACCATGCTGTGAGCAAAAACCAAATTAAATCAATTCCACTACATGACTATTACTATTTATATATCACTATGTTTGTGTGGACAAAAAGCCTGAGGAAGTACAAAACCCTAGCATGTTAACGGCTGTGGCGTTTCGCTTTGAAGACATTCTTTTGTGTGATCGTTAGTTTTAGGTCCGCCCCCTCGCCTGTTCTCAAGTAGGTCCTGTGGAGAGAGAATAAATAGGCGGGCATTGCGCGGGGCTTCGTTGTTGAGCAGCTTGACTTTGTGAGAGCAGCACCATGTCTGGAAGAGGAAAGGGTGGCAAGGGACTCGGCAAAGGAGGCGCTAAGCGCCACCGTAAGGTTCTGCGCGATAACATCCAGGGTATCACTAAGCCGGCTATCCGTCGTCTGGCTCGCCGTGGTGGTGTTAAGCGGATATCCAGTCTGATCTACCAGGAGACTCGTGGTGTACTGAAGGTGTTCTTGGAGAACGTCATTCGCGATGCAGTCACATACACCGAGCATGCGAAGAGAAAGACCGTCACCGCTATGGAAGTGGTGTATGCCCTGAAACGCCAGGGACGCACTCTTTACGGCCTCGGCGGTTAAACGCTTACCTACCAAATAACGTGAACACAACGGCTCTTTTAAGAGCCACCCAAATATTACAAAATGAGCTATTGTTTCTTTTACTGTGTGTGTGTGTGTGTGTGTGGCGAAGAAGGGGAGGAAAGAACTATTTTGTCAAGTGTATGTAACTAATGGAATTTGGAATATTTATAGATATAATCTAATAAGGTAAAATGTTGCACAAGCACTACAGTTTTGTCTCAAAGTCTATATATATATATATACACACACACACACACACACACATATATACTTCATAGTTGTCTGTGTGTGCGCGCGCACAAAACGGCGGGCAGGGAAACAAAGCGTAGCTCAGGGGCAGGGGAGAGGGAACGAGAGAAGATGGGACGAGGGCGGAGCCTTGTATGATGAGGTTTGGATTTGTGACCAATGATACAACTCCTTTCCCTTGTACGTAATTACAATGCAGGTCTGTAAATAGAGAGGCGGCGAGGCGGCCCTTTTTCATTCTCTTGAAGATTCCTTAAGAAGCAGCATTATGCCTACTGATCCAGCAAAGACCGCGCCCAAGAAGGGCTCCAAGAAGGCTGTCACGAAGACGGCCGGCAAAGAGAAAAGAAGCGCAGAAAGTCAAGGAAGGAGAGCTACGCTATCTACGTGTACAAGGTCCTGAAGCAGGTGCACCCTGATACCGGCATCTCTTCTAAGGCTATGGGCATCATAAATTCCTTCGTAAACGACATTTTCGAGCGCAAAATGTCATTTACGACATTTTCGAGCATAAACGACATTTTCGACATTTCCAGACCGCCATGTGCCTGTTGCTTCCCGGTGAACTTGCAGAGCATGCCGTGTCCGAGGGCACAAAGGCCGTCACCAAGTACACCAGCTCAAAGTAAAGCGTGTTATCGCCGTCTTTAAGATAAAAACCAACGGCTCTTTTAAGAGCCACCCATTTTTTCATACAAAGAGCGGTCTTCTTTGCAGGGGCAGCAATTCTCGTTGCCGGCTGACTATGGCCTTTTGTATAACGAGGTAAGTACTCAAACCTTAGCATTGGAGCTACAGTAGTAGAGCATAATTTGAATTATAGTCATGGCAGCACTGCATAATTAGCATTAGAGCTGTAGTTGCAGAACAGCACAATATAATGTAATTTTGAGCTATATTTGCCATAGTCGCACAACCGTGTTTCCCATCAGGACCCTAGTAGCACAACATAATTTAAATTGGAACCCTAGTAGCACAGCATTATTTGAATTGGAGTCATAGTAGCAGACCATTCAAATAATGTGCTACTAGGGCCCTGGTGGGATACACTGTTCTGCTCCTATAGCTCTAATGCTAACGGAGTTTCACATCAGGGCTATATAGCAGTGCAACATAATCTGAATTATAGTCATAACAACACTGTGTAATTAGCATTAGAGTTATAGTTGCAGAACAGTGTTTCACACCAGGGCAATAGCAGCACAACACAATTTAAATTAGAGCCATATTTGCACAACATCTTTTGAACTAGTGCAATTGCAGCACAACAGTGTTTCCCATTAGTGCCCTAGCAGCACAACCTAATATACATGAGCGCTTCAGTGAAACAACATAATTTGAAATTGTGCCATGGCGGCACAACAGTGTTTTACATCAGGACCCTAGCAGCATAACATAATTGATTAAGAGCCATAGAAGCACAACGTAATTTGAATTAGAGTCATGGCATCACTGCATATATATATATATATACATATATATATATAGCATTAGAGCTATAGTAGCAGTACAGTGTTTCACATCAGGGCCATAGTAGCACAACATGATATGAATTAGAGTTTTAGTAGCAGAGCATCATTTGACTCAGAGCCATATGTAGTGGGGCAGTCTAGGTACCGCCCTCGTAAGCGTGACTGTCGCCTGAATGACTGATGTGACAGCCTATTGGCTGCCATTCCAGGCATATTTAAAGACGCCGGATATGTCACCTGAGCGTGCATGATCCAATCATTGTCATTTGTGGGCGGGTGCACGCGGCTTTGCGGGAGGTATGTACCTAGCTGTTTGGCTAATGCTGCTGCTACTAGTGTTTATGCACTATTAAGTGTGTCTATTGGTTTGTAGCCAGGTTGTGTTTAGGATTGGCGTGACGTTGCTTTTGGGTACAGGCTGTCTTTCACTCCAGGTATGTTAGAAATGTTAGGAAGTACAAGGACCAGAAGTCATTCTGTTCCATCAGTTCATGGGCTTCAATATGGGGTACAAGGGGATCCATTAGTTGGGGTGAGTAGATTATCTGGGAATTCGGAAATGGCTGAATTGAGGGATATGCTCCAATGCCAGCAAGCACAGTTGACTAAACTTGCGCAAAGCTTTGCCTGTTTACAGGCTCCCTCGTTTCGGGGTAAATCTTCCCGACAAGGACCAGTTATTTGTAGGAGGTGTCAAAAACCTGGGCATTTTGCCAGAGACTGTGACGAGGTACGTGTCCCTTCTCGCCCTCAGCTTTCCTCACCCTCTATTCAATCGAGAGATGGAGGTAGACGGCCTGGCTCATCAGCAACGTTGGAAAACTAGCCCTCACCATGCTTCAGGGCCATAGCACGGGTGGGGAGGTAACTGGCTCAAACGTCTCAAATATGTCGCACATTGTGCCCACACCTTGTCGTTTCAATTGGCGGTGTTCGAGTGCACTGTCTGGTGGATACTGGCTCCATAGTGACTACGATTACTGAGAGTTGTTTTCATAAACACTTCGAACCATGGGGCCAGGATCGACTTAAATCGTGCCAGTGGTTGCAGCTTAAAGCCGCTAATGGTCTTTCAATTCCCTATATTGGTTATATGGAGTTAACTATCGAACTATGCGATCAAGTAAAAACAGAATGTGGTGTGCTTGTTGTGCGGGATCCTCCTGGTGGCTTGTGTACACGGGTCCCAGGTGTTCTGGGAATGAATGTCCTTAGTCGATGCTACCGGGGGCTTTTCGGACAACATGGCCCGGACTTGTTTGATTCACTCTCAACCATAGATGTTCCAAATTCTGTTTTACAGGCACTACAACATTGTCGTCAAGTTGATAATCAGTCGCCTGTGGTACATTCAGGAAGGGTTAGAGTACGAGGGCGGAGACCATGTCGCATCCCAGGTGGCATGATGAGGTTTGTGGCAGCCACTTGTTCCGAGCAATACGCCAACAGTACTGTCCTTTTTGAACCCCCAGACGCCGGGTTACCAGCTGGTCTGTTGGCTTCCCCTGTACTAGTGCAGGTTACACGAGGTACTGTTTATCTACCTGTGGTAAATGTGGGAACCATTGATGTGTTGCTTTATGCTAACACTGTCCTTGGTACACTGACTAATGTTTGTGTGGTTAGTTTGCCTTCAGGAGTTAGTGAGGTCCGGTCGGTTGCGGCCATGGTACATTCTCCAGCTGGGGAGGTCATCCTTGGCGTTAAAGAGCAAATTGAAGCACTCAACCTGTCTGTTTTATCCGAAACCGAACAGGGTCAGGTCAGGGACCTGCTTTACAGGTTTCAGTCAGTGTTTTCCACTCATGAGGGTGATTTAGGATGTACCAACCTGATTTCGCACGATATTCCCCTGCTAGATAACGTTCCCGTCCGGCAACGATATAGGCGTATACCTCCGTCGGAATATGAAGTGGTAAAGTCCCACATTAATCAGCTGTTGGAGGCTAATGTTATAAGAGAGAGCTGTAGCCCATATGCATCCCCAATTGTGCTTGTTAAAAAGAAAGACGGTAGTCTGCGTATGTGCGTTGACTACCGCCAACTGAACGAAAAGACATCAGCATCGAGGAGTCGTTAGACTCTTTGACGGGGGCCTGCTGGTTTTCCACTATGGACTTGGCCAGTGGGTATAATCAGGTCCCTGTCACTGAAAGAGACAAGCCCAAGACCGCATTTTGCACTCCTTTCAGATTGTTCGAATGGAATCGTATCCCCTTTGGGCTTTGCAATGCTCCAAGCACGTTCCAACGTTTAATGGAACGGATGTTTGGGGACCAGCAATGTAGGTCTGTACTTTTGTACCTTGATAACATTATAGTCTACTCTTCCTCAGTGTCGCAGCAGTTAGAGCGGTTGGAGGTGGTTCTAAGTCGTTTAGAGCATGAGGGTCTGAAAGCTAAATTGGGTAAATGTGCATTTTTCCAACATGAGGTAAAGTACCTGGGACATGTTATCTCAGCTCAGGGAGTATCCACGGACCCCAGTAAAATTGAGGCCGTAGTTAATTGGCAACGCCCCACTAGTGTGCAGGCGCTGCGTTCATTCCTAGGTTTTGCAAGCTATTACCGGCGCTTTGTTGAGGGGTTCGCGAAGTTGGCAGCCCCTCTGCATAGGTTGATAGCTGAATGGGCTGCCGCTAAACCTAGAACACGAGCTGGGCAGGGTTTTTCTAGCGACTGGACTGACCAGTGACAGCAGTGTTTTGATGAGCTGAAGAGAAGGCTCACGTCTGCCCCAGTACTCGCCTATGCTGACTTTTCCTTGCCTTTTATCCTGGAGGTAGATGCAAGCCATGGGGGTTTAGGAGCTTTCCTCTCGCAGGAACAAGGAGGTAAAGTACGGCCAATTTCTTATGCTAGCCGCAGTCTTAGGCCCACTGAGCGCAATATGTCCAACTATAGCTCCATGAAGTTGGAGTTCTTGGCGCTCAAGTGGGCCTTAACTGAGAAATTTAGGGAGTATTTGTTAGGGCAGAAGTGTGTTGTGTATACGGATAACAACCCTCTCAGCCACCTGACCACTGCAAAGCTTGGGGCTACCGGGCTGCTCAACTTGAAGTGAAAGGGTTTGTTACCAGGGACTAAGGTTCCAGAGGTCCTGGCACAAGTATCAGGGTTAGATCTAGTGATGCCAGCTACCCAGTCTGTAGTCTCTGTGTTTCCTAGTCTGGTGGGTGATATGAAGGCATTGCAGGAGGTGGATCCTGTGATCAGGGAGATTTTGGTGTTCTGGAGACTGGGAGTGCCTCCCAGCTCTGAAGAGCGACGCCAGCTGTCCAAAGCAGCCCTAGTTTTACTGCGTCAGTGGGATCGATTGCTGGAAAAAGCAGGGGTTCTGCATCGCCGTGTGTTTCGTTCTAACGGTGGTGAAGAGATTCTCCAGGTAGTCTTGCCAGCTGTTTTGTATAGGGAAGTTTTGTCACAAGTGCACAAGGGACATGGACACCAAGGGGTCGAATGGACCACTGAGCTGGTGCGACAGCATTACTATTGGCCGGGACTGACATCCGATGTAGCCCAGTGGTGTCGGGAGTGCGAAAGGTGTCAGGTCGCCAAGAATACGCAGCCAGTAGCTCGTAGTTTCATGGGTCACCTGTTGGCCTCTAGGCCAAATGAAATCTTGGCCATTGACTTTACACTGCTGGAACCATCTCGCTTCGGGCTGGAAAATGTTTTGCTGATGACTGATGTCTTCACCAAATACACCCTGGCGGTCCCCACTCGGGATCAGCGAGCCGAAACTGTGGCCCGCACGTTGGTATTGGAGTGGTTCTATAAGTTTGGTGTCCCTGTACGCATTCATTCTGATCAGGGCTGCGGCTTTGAGTCGTCCTTGATACAACAGCTCTGTAGTCTCTATCAGATTGAGAAATCCTGCACTACCCCTTACCATCCGGCAGGTAATGGGCAGTGCGAATGTTTTAACAGGACCCTGCATAATCTCCTGCGTTCCCTTCCTCCTTCTCGGCAGGCAGATTGGGTCTCTGCTCTCCCTTAGGTGCTCTTTTGTTATAATACTACCCCCCATCAAGCGACTGGTAACCGAGGATACTGCTCGTACAACTTCAGTGGCGCCTGGACCATCTGGTGTGGTATCTTCTTTAGATTTGGGGTCAGTAAGGGAACCTTCACCTGTAAGTCAGTCTAGTAACGGTGAACTTGCCTTACGGCGGACGAGGCGAGCTAACGCTGGTCATCATTCTAATCTGCACCACCTCCCTCAGGCAGTGGAAGCAGGGAGGAGCGGTGTCTCTACGATAGCTCCAGTGTCTAATGCTGTTTCTGCCCTTTTCAGGCCCTGGTGTTAAGTCAATTCCTGGCCGTATTGGGGTTTCGTCCATCGTCGGGGCGACGATGCAAGAGCCAGGGGTAGATTGTAGTGGGGCAGTCTAGGTACCGCCCTTGTAAGCGTGACTGTCACCTGAATGACTGGTGTGACAGCCTATTGGCTACCATTTCAGGCATATTTAAAGACGCCGGGTATGTCACCTCAGTGTGCATGATCCAATCATTGTCGTTTGTGGGCGGGTGCACGCGGCTTTGCGGGAGGTATGTACCTAGCTGTTTGGCTAATGCTGCTGCTACTAGTTTTTATGCACTATTAGGTGTGTCTATTGGTTTGTAGCCAGGTTGTGTTTAGGATTGGCGTGACGTTGCTGTTGGGTACAGGCTGTCTTTCACTCCAGGTATGTTAATTCTAGTAAATTAATGTTTGTTGCGGTGTGACTCGTAACTTATGCTTCGATTATATTGCAGTCTGTGTATGCGCTGATGGAACACCCCCATATTTGCAGCTCGTGGCTTTTTGGATAAAATTGCGAGTAACTGAACATGTTTAACAATCTACTTCTGGGTATGTATATCTAGTCCCTTGAGCATTATTTGGATTGGTGTCTCTGACTGATTTGTCTTTATTTTTGTCTATTTTAGTGGGGGTAAATGTTTGCGAGCATTTTGTCACTGTGGACTGCGGGGCAAATAAGTTATTCCCGATACCATATTAAGACTGCACTGTTTGTTCTGCTGCTATTTTTATCTCTCTGTGACCATTGGTATTGGATTTGTCAGTTTTGTTCCCTGTTTAATTGGACCGATTTGAGTATTCATGGATCTTTTCTTCAGTTTTTTCTTTGAATAATTAGTTTTTTTTTGTAATTTTATTTGAATCCTGTTTGTTTGTTTTCTTTCATCTTGTTTTCCTCTTTTGTTTTCGTTCTTTTCTTGGACCCTTGGTCGAGCCATTGTGTCTAGGTTCATGAGCTTGTGATGCCAACCTAGCAGAGCTCCTGTCTCTCTGAACCTGTGTGGCCAGTAAATGATCCAGATTTGTCATTCATGGTTGAACTTGATCCAATGTAAATTGTTTAACTGTATGTGTGTTTTGATTGTTTTTATACTCTTGTTTGTGTTTTTGTTTATTTCAGGAGCTGAAGGCCTCCAGTGAGGGAAGCTAGCTGTTTTGACCTTTGTGGTGACTAAAGGTGGTAGAGCATTTTCACATTTAGCTCCTAAACTCTGGAATAGTCTTCCTGACGGTGTTCGGGGTTCAGACACACTCACCCAGTTTAAGTGTAGATTAAAAACATATCTTTTTAGCAAAGCCTACACATAACACACATCACATCATAACCTTGTGCTCCAGAACATCTGATCACATGCACATTATCAACTTGTGCTGTTAATATCATGAACAGCAGCTACGCTAATTCCTCTCCACTGCTTCTCTTTCTCTCCCCATCCCGAGACACCCTGAGGTGGCCAGCTCCAGTCACCTCCCCCTCTTGGTGATTACGGACCTTTGAAGAAATAGATGCCGAACTCGCAAACATCCCGAACCATCTAGAGACGTACCAGTGTCAATTGGATCCCGCTACATGTGTGGAGTTTTGACATTGGACCTCCTGGAGTGTTAAGGCTCTGGCATGGAGAAGCTGATGCTGGATCTGTGGTGATCAAAAATGCTGAGCTCATAAAACTAGGAGCTATTAACCATAAAGACTGTTTAAGACTGCAGAAAGAACATCACTTATAATCTTATACTCCAGTACTCATGTTAGTTCTCACTGTCCAGTGTTCTGTATTGTTGGAAAATTTATGATCAAACTCTTGATGTCACCCAGATGAGGATGGGTTCTCCTTTTGAGTCTGGTTCCTCTCAAGGTTTCTTCCTCATAACATCTAAGGGAGTTTTTCCTTGCCACAGTCGCCACGGCTTGCTCATCAGGGACAAAATCGCACTATTCACCATCACTGTTGATTTGTGTAAAGCTGCTTTGAGACAATGTCTGTTGTGAAAAGCGCTATACAAATAAACGTGACTTGACTTGACTTGACTATTTCAGGAGCTGAAGGCCTCCAGTGAGGGAAGCTAGCTGTTTTGACCTTTGTGATGGTGGTGCTTCTCTCACAGAGTGTTTTGCCGTGTCCATTGTATCTCCCTCACTTAGTGTGTGTGTGTGTGTGTGTGTGTGGAGCATACTTGTGTGTGTGTGTGTGTGTGGCTGTTTGTGCGGAGCATACTTGGGTGAGTGGGGTGTCTTAAGATACTCACTGTGCAGCTAGCCACCCTACTGGTTAGCCTCAGCCTGAAAGTATTTTATTTCTTTTTGTTATTCCTGCCTGGTCAACAGTTCTTTTATATTTTAGCTAATTCTTATTTGAGAAATAAAGGCAATTTTGTATTTATATTCATGTCTACTGTGTTTAGTGGAAACGAACCTGTGTGCTTTATTTTGAGTTTAAATTTCATCGTTTATAGAAACTTTGTGGTGTAGTCTGCTTTCCGTTTTCGTTGTATATTAGTGTCGACTTTTACCAACCACCGCCCTGCCACACATAGTTGGCCAAGATCATTTGGATTCGTCATAGAGGCACAACATAATTAGCATTAGAGCTATAGTAGCAGTACAGTGTTTTACATCAGGGCCCTAGAGGCACAACATTTATTAACTTAGAGACATAGTTGGCCCACGTGATTTGTATTGTCATATCGGCATTACATTTTATCATTACAATTATCATTAGGGCTATAGTAGCAGCACAGTGTTTTACATCAGGGCCTTAGTGGCAAAACATATTTTATATTAAAATATATTTATTTTAATTGGAGTCATGGAAGCACACTATTGTTCTGCTAACTGTTGTGCTACTAGGGTCCTGATGGGATACACTGTTCTGCTCCTATAGCTCTAATCCTAACAGTGTTTCACATCAGGGCTATATAGCAGTGCAACATAATCTGAATTATAGTCATAACAGCACTGTTCTGCAACTATACCTCTAATGCTAATTACACAGTGTTTCACACCAGGGCCTTGGCAGTACAACCTAATATACAATTCAAATTTGGACCATCGTGGCACAACATAATTGCCATTAGGGCCAGAGCGGCAAAACAGTAATTTGAATTAGAGCAATAGCAGCACAACGTCATTTGAATTGGAGTTATATTTGGCCAAAATAATTAGATTTAGGGTCATAGTAGCACAACATAGTTCAGCAACTATAGCTCTAATGCTACCTATGTTGTGCTGCTATGGCTCTGATTCGAATTATGTTGTGCTGCTAGGGCCCTGCTGTGAAGCACAGTTAGCAGTAGAGCTACAGTAGCAGCACAGTGTTTCACATCAGGGCCCTAGCAGCACAACATAATTTGTATTAGAGCCATAGTAGCACATCATCATTTAAATTGGAGTCATAGTTGGCCAACATAATTTAAATTATAGTCATAGCAGCACTACATAATTAGCATTCGAGCCACAGTAGCAGCACAGTGTTTCACATCAGGGCCTTAGTGGCACAACATATATTAAATTAGAGCCATAGTAGCATAATATGATTTAAATTGGAGTCATAGTTGGCCAACATCATTTGAATTATAGTTATAGCAGCCCAACATAATTAGCATTAGTGCTATAGTAGCAGTACGGTGTTTCACACCAGGGCCCTAGCAGCACAACATAATTTGTATTAGAGCCATAGTAGCACAACATTGTTCAGCTACTATAGCTCTAATGCTAACTATGGCTCTAACTCAAGTTTTGTGCTGCTAGGGCCCTGATGTGAAACACAGTTAGCATTAGAGCTATAGTGGCAGTATAGTGTTTCACACCAGGGCCCTGTAGCCACATCAGGGCTGGGGTCCCTAGCAGCACACCATCATTTGAATGAGAGTCATAGTAGCACACTGTACTTTGAATTAGAGTCATATCAGTACTACATAATTGTCATTAGAGCCATGGTAGCAGAGCATCATTTGTCTTGGAGCCATAGTTAGCCAAGATCATTTGGATTAGAGTCATAGTAGCACATCATAATTAGCACTAGAGCTGTAGTAGCAGCACAGTGTTCCACATCAGGCCCCTAGTAGCACAAGACAATTTGAATTAAAGTCATAGTAGCACAACATTGTTCTGCTACTGTAGCTCCAATGCTACCTATGTTGTGCTGCTTTAGAGCCACAGTAGCAGCACAGTGTTTCACATCAGGGCCCTAGAGGCACAAGATATATTAACTTAGAGCCATAGTTGGCCCACATGATTTGTATTGGAGTCATATTGGCATTACATAATTAGCATTAGGGTTATAGTAAGAGCACAGTGTTTTACATCAGGGCCCTAGAGGCACAACATATTTTAAATGAGAGCCATGGTAGTGCTACGTAATTTGAATTAGAGTCATAGTTGGCCAACATAATTTGAATTATAGTCATAGCAGCACAACATAGTTACATAGTAGAACAATGTTGTGCTACTATGACTCCAACTCAAGGTATGTTGTGCTGCTAGGGCCCTGATGTGAAACACAGTTAGCATTAGAGCTATAGTGGCAGTATAGTGTTTCACACCAGGGCCCTGTAGCCACATCAGGGCTGGGGTCCCTAGCAGCACACCATCATTTGAATGAGAGGCATAGTAGCACACTGTACTTTGAATTAGAGTCATATCAGTACTACATAATTCTTATTAGAGCCATGGTAGCAGAGCATCATTTGACTTAGAGCCATAGTTGGCCAAGATCATTTGGATTAGAGTCATAACAGCACTACATAATTAGCATTAGAGCTTTGGTAGCAGCACAGTGTTTCACATCAGGGCCCTAACAACACACCATAATTTAAATTGGAGCCATAGTAGCAGAGCATCATTTGACTTAGAGCCATCTTTGGCCAATATCATTTGGATTAGAGCAATAGTAGCAGCACAGTGTTTCATGTTAGGGCCCTAGAGGCACAACATATATTAACTTAGAGCCATAGTTGGCCCACTTTGATTGACTGAGAGTCATAGCAGCACTACATAATTAGCTTTAGAGCTATAGTAGCAGCACAGTGTTTCACATCAGGGCCCTAGAGGCACAACATATATTAACTTAGACCCATAGTTGGCCCACATGATTTGTATTGGAGTCATATCGGCATTACATAATTAGCATTAGAGCTACAGTGGCACATCAGTGTTTTTCATCAGGGCCAGGACAGCACAGCATGAATTGAATTTGGGCCGCAGTAGCGGAACGGTGTTTCCCACTAGGGCCATAGCAGTGTTGTAGTAGCTAGGGGAAATAGTAATAAATAAATAGTTTGGTAGTGACTGAATAATATATCGTTGTATTAATGTTGTCTGACAATCAATTATTCGATTGCTTCTGTCTTGGCTGAAGTGCTTACCTGAGTGGGGAGGGGGTGTGCTGCTCAAACAATACACTGACAGTGGTGAAGCAGCAGCAGCTCCGTGTCACTTGTGTTATTTCACATTTATCTCCCCTCATCAGGTATGGGAAAAACATTTCAAGGTTTAAAATGTGTTTTTTTTTTATGTTGTGGTTGTTTTAAGGATTGTAGATGACATTATTTAGAGTGTTTGGGTTCTTGTTGTTATCAGCGTGGAAGTTTGTTTTGTATGTGTTTGTTGCAGCTCTCATGCTAGTCAGGGAGACCATGCGGTCTCACAAATAGCATGGTTTGAGTTAATTGCTAAGTGTAATATGTTTTTCTTTTTATAAAAATGCAACAGTTGTGTTTGTACTGATGTGTATATATTTATATATTGTACTTTCTTTAAGTAATATAATTTATTTGAATATTAAAAATAATATTGTTCTCAATTGTTATAAAGAATTAAAAAAAAACAATACACTGACTGTGGTGAAGCAGCAGCAGCTCCGTGTCACTTGTGTTATTTCACATTTATGTCCCCTCATCAGGCGGTGAGGGTACTTCAGCAGCACACCATAATTTGAATTAGAGCCATAGTTGGCTAACATAATTTTAATTAGAGTCACATCAGCACTACATAATTAGCATTAGAGCTACTGTAGCACAACAGTGTTTGACATCAAGGCCCTAGCAGCACAACATTTTTTAATTGGAACTACAGTAGCATGCCATCATTTGACCTAGAGCCATAGTTGGACAAAATTATTTGAATTAGAATCATAGTAGCGCTACAGAATTAGCATTAGAGCTATAGTTGAAGAACAATGATCCGCATCTGGGCCATAGCAGCACAACATACTTCCATTCAGAGGCATAGTAGCACAACAGAATCTGAAATAGGGCTATAGTAAAACAACATAATTTGAATTTGGGCCATGGCCGCACAACATCATTTATATTTTCTGCCATAGTAGCACAACATCTTTTGAATTAGAGTCATAGTAAGACTACACTGTTAGCTTTAGAGCTGTAGTAGTACAACCGTGTTTCACATTAAAGTCATAGCAGCACAACCTAATTTGAGTTTGGCTTAGTACAGCACAAAGGTATTAGGGTTGGCACTGTTCGAATTAGGGTTAGCGCAGCCTGAATAACACGGAGTTAGGGTTAGCACTGTTCGAATGAGGGCTAGCGCAGCCTGAGTGACATGGAGTTAGGGTTGGCACTGTTCGAATTAGGGTTAGCGCAGCCTGAATGACATGGAGTTAGGGTTGTCACTGTTCGAATTAGGGTTAGCGCAGCCTGAATGACATGGATTTAGGGTTAGGACTGTTCGAATTCGGGTTAGCGCAGCCTGAATGACATGGGGTTAGGGTTAGGGTTGGCACTGTTTTAATTAGGGTTAGCACAGCCTGAGTGACATGGTGTTAGGGTTAGGGTTGGCACTGGTCGAATTAGGGTTAGCGCAGCCTGAGTGACATGGAGTTAGGGTTAGGGTTAGGGTTGGCACTGGTCGAATTAGAGTTAGCGCAGCCTGACCTGATTGAAATTAGGGTTAAGCAGGCAACAAGGCACACCTGTCGGCCTAGGACTACTAGAGCACGGGACCGTGCAGAAGGAACGCCAGGCCGAGTGGCGCTCCAGCCCGAGTGGCGAAGACCAGACGATGACAAAGACATAGGGAGTCCGGCTGCGGGAGGAACACGGGGAGTTTGCACACCTGCTCCACACACTAACACATGTGCTTCACACAGCCCACAAGAGCCAGCGTTCCCAATACTACGCACAGCACTCACACACTGCCAATGCGTCAGACACATTGACAAGGCTCGCCGTTCACGTGAAACACACGCTGTTCCACCGACATTGCTGTTACTCACCCCTTTTTACACTGCACTCTGCACCAAATGCGCCGAGCGCCGGCTCGAGCGCCAGGTGCGAGCGACCACTGCTCTCTATTTGGCCATGACGGGCCTTGGGGAACACTTGCAAGCCCGTATGCGCGAAATGTGTGCATAATAGCGCGGGATCTTGTCTTCGGCGTCTTATTTCCGACGAGAAACGCTGCGAGAAAACACACTCGCGAGCGTGTCGCGGAAGCGCAATCATTCGGCGGCGGCCCGGTTGAGTCTACAACGTTTTCATGCCCGGTTTTAAGACCGGCCTACCAGCAGAGGGGCGGGAGGTTTCTGTGTGTTACACAGCGTATACAGAGTCGGACTCGCACTGAGATACTAGAGATACTAGAGAGATGGCAGAAGTTGCTCCCGCGCCCGCCACCGTGCCGGCTAAAGCGCCGAAAAAGAAAGCAGCGTTGAGGACCAAGAAAGCCGACCCCAGCGTCCTGCCGCCCTGAAGAAAGCCTTGGTCGCCGGCGGATACGACATGGAGAAGAATAACTCCCGCGTCAAGCTCGCTGGTCTCGTGCTGAAGGGAACTCTTCTACAGACCAAAGGGACCGGCGCGTCTGGCTCTTTCAAGCTAAACAAGAAGCAGACCGGGGGGGGGGTTGTAGGCTAAGGCCGAATGAGTTTCACCATTTGTGCATTTGTGATTGGATGTTGATCACATGACATTCTAAGCCAATGAGAGAGCGGCTGTGTTGCCTATATCACTGAGTTTTCAGCGCGAAGCGTTCACTATTATCGGCTTGTTCCTTGAACAAATCTGATCTACAGCAAAATGAGTGGAAGAGGCAAAGCCAGAGCCAAGGCTAAGACTCGCTCATCCAGGGCAGGACTGCAGTTTCCTGTAGGCCGTGTGCACAGGCTTCTGCGTAAAGGCAACTACGCTGAGCGCGTCGGTGCCGGCGCTCCCGTTTACCTGGCGGCTGTGCTGGAGTATCTGACCGCTGAGATTCTGGAGTTGGCTGGCAACGCTGCCCGTGATAACAAGAAGACTCGTATCATTCCCCGACACTTGCAACTCGCCGTGCGTAACGACGAGGAGCTGAACAAACTGCTCGGTGGAGTGACTATCGCTCAGGGTGGTGTGCTGCCTAATATTCAGGCTGTACTTCTGCCTAAGAAGACTGAGAAGGCTGTCAAGACCAAGTAAAGTCGTCCAATGCTGTGTTTGTCAGTACCCAAAGGCTCTTTTAAGAGCCACCCACTTTGACTCAAAAAGTGCGAGTTTGTTACTTTATGTATAATAATTGTATTAATTCTAGAAAGTTAAACCTAAGAGAATCACATTAAATAGGGCCCATTAGAATAGTCTAAAAATCATGCCATTCTCATTGGTGACTTGGGTTAGCATAAA
>MU590193.1:9757-27221 GCA_024362625.1 Silurus asotus
GGCGGCACCGGACGCCCCCAAGCCACCAGCTGCCCGGTGGGCCCGGGTACTCGGAGGAGGGCCCCTCCAGCCCTCCAGGGTCGAAGGGGACCCGGCCGGAACCGTCACGGAGCCAGGAACAGCAAGGAAGGGCCCACGGCAAAGCGACCACACCTGAGGCGAGCCGGAACGGGACAACGACCCCAGCGGGGTCCCGGAACGAAGCACAGCGCCACGCGGAGGCCAGGAATGGGGTGAAGTCCATGGCGCAAACCCGGGGCGGAGAGACATCCACCACGGCGACCTGGAGCAGAGCGAAGGCTGCAGGCGGCGTGACGAACCCCCTGGAGACACGGGGTGTAACGACGTCCTCGGCGGAGACAGGAGGCGGAGAGATGACCTCTGCGGAGACCCGGAGTGGAACAACGTCCGCGGTGGAGACAGGAGGCGGAGAGACAACCCCTGCAGAGACCCAGAGCGGAACGACGTCCTCGGCAGAGACAGGAGGCGGAGAGACGACCCCTGCGGAGACCTGGAGTGGAACGACGGCCTCGGCGGAGACAGGAGGCAGAGAGACGACCCCTGCGGTGACCAGGAGCGGGACGACGTCCTCCGCGGAGACAGAAGGCGGAAAGATGACCCCTGCGGAGACTCGGAGTGGAACGATGTCCTGGGCGGAGACAGGAGTCGGCTGTAGGCTCACGGGTTCGCTCGGGAACAGAGAGGAGCTCACAGGTTCGCTTGGGGACAGAGAGGAGCTCACAGGTTCGCTCGGAGACAGAGCGGAGTTGAGAGCTCTGGGGATCCCTTGGTTGAAGCGGAGCTCTGAGAGGTTGAGTCGCCCTCAGGGAGACTGGGGGGGGAGCCGTAGCCTTCGGTGACGCCCGGGGGCGACGGGTTGACTTCCCTTTTTCAGTCTCAGAAACGAGTCATGTGCTCCGGGATCCCATCAGTTGGAGAGGTGCATGGGCTTGGAACCGAGCTCTCCTTGGGACTTGGGAGCACAGAGGAGCTCACGTCAGGAACCGGGAGCAGAGAGGAGCTCGCCTGGAGACCCTGGAATAAAGCTGAGCTCTCGGGGACTCTCTGCAGGAGAACCGAGCTCTTGGGGACTCTCTGCGGCAGAACCGAGCTCTCGGGGACTCTCTGCGACGGAACCGAGCTCTCAGGGACTCTCTGCGACAGAGAGGAGCTCACGGGTTCGCTCGGGAACTGAGAGGAGCTCACGGGTTCGCTTGGGAACAGAGAGGAGCTCACGGGTTCGCTCGGGGACAGAGAGGAGCTCACAGGTTTGCTCGGGGACAGAGAGGAGCTCACGGGTTCGCTCGGGGACAGAGAGGAGCTCATGGGTTCGCTTGGGGACAGAGAGGAGCTCGCTGGGTTGCTCAGGGACGGAACGGAGCTCTCTTCAGAGACCGGGAGCGGAATGGAGCTCTCCATGGGGACCTTGAACGAACCCAACCACCAAAGCACGGCTCGCGCCGGGACCACGGCGTTAACCCGATCATGTCTTTTTCCTTTCTTTTTTCTTTTTCTTTTTTTTCTTCCTTTTCTTTTTGTCCTTTTTTTTTTTTTTTTGTCCGATATTCCTATTCAGGGGTCCGTTATTCTGTTAGGCGTGGCACGGAGGCGGAAGCCGGAGTAACGGCAAACAAAAACTTTATTAGAACAAAGGCAGAGCCAACACAAAACACGCGTGCAGTTCGGGATAATCCGGCAAACGGCAGTTCAATTATATTACCCACGCTGTGTTATGGAGGAGGCGTGGCACGGAGGGAAGCGACGGGGAAGTGTCGGTAGTCCGAGGTGCGCTGGGGAAGCCAAACACGGCCAGGAGCCAGGAACAGCAAGGAAGGGTCCATGGCAAAGTGACCACACCTGAGGTGAGCCGGAACGGGACAACGACCCCAGCGGGGTCCCGGAACGGAGCACAGCCCCACGCGGAGGCCAGGAATGGGGTGAAGTCCACAGCGCAAACCCGGGGCGGAGAGACATCCACCACTGCGACCTGGAGCAGAGCGATGCCCTCAGCAAAGGCTGCAGGCAGCGCGACGAACCCCCTGGAGACACGGGGCGTAACGAGGTCCTCGGCGGAGACAGGAGGCGGAGAGATGACCCCTGCGGAGACCCGGAGCGGAACAACGTCCGCGGCGGAGACAGGAGGCAGAGAGACGACCCCTGCGGAGACCGGGAGCGGGACGACGTCCTCCGCGGAGACAGAAGGCGGAGAGATGACCCCTGCGGAGAACTGGAGCGAAACAACGTCCGCGGCGGAGACAGGAGGCGGAGAGACGACCCCTGCAGAGACCCAGAGCGGAACGACATCTTAGGCAGAGACAGGAGACGGAGAGACGACCCCTGCGGAGACCTGGAGTGGAACGACGCCCTCGGCGGAGACAGGAGGCAGAGAGACGACCCCTGCGGAGACCGGGAGCGGGACGACGTCCTGGGCGAAGACAGGAGTCGGCTGTAGGTCCTTGGCAGAGACCTGGAGCTGGGAGACAGCCACAGCGGAGACCCGGAACGGGGTGACTCCTACGGTGGGGACCTGGAACAGAGCGACGCTCTCAGCAGAGACAGGAGGCAGAGAGATGACCCCCACAGAGACCAGGAGCGGAGAGACTCCATCCACGGAGCTCTGGAGCAGGCTGACACCCTCGGCGGAGACTGGAGGCGGAGAGATACCAACAGCGGAGACCGGAGGTGGAGTGCTGCCCTCAGCCGAGCCCAGGAGCGGAGCCACGCCCTCAGTGAAAACCGGCAGCTGAGCGACTTCCCCTGCGGTGGTCTGAGGCTGAGAGGCGGTAGCCCTGGAGACCTGACACGGCCTGACTTCCCTGGCAGCAACCTGGAACGGACCGGCGTTACCCAGGAAGGACAGGAACGGGACCTCATCACCCACGGGGACCTGGAGTGGAGAGACAACCCGGTGACTACTGGAAGCAGGGCAGAGCTCTCGACGGGGCTTACCAGCTGGACAACCTTCTGGACGGAGCCCGGAGATGGAGCGATGTCCCTGACCGAGTACAGCGGTTGAGTCGCGACCTCGTCAGGATTCGTCGGTGCGACGTCAACCTCCTTGGAGCTCAGGAGTGACCTGTCTTCGTCCAGGGAGCTTGGAGACAGGATGTCAGAGTGAGAGGGGTCCTGAGGCGAGCCGTCACCTTTTGAGAGACTGTGGGGCAAACCGTCGCCTTCGGATGAAGCCAGGGGCAGCGGTTCGACATCCCTTTCGCAGTCCAGGAACTGAGGTGAGAGCTCTGGGAATCTCTTGGGAAGAGAGACGGTCTGTGACGTGGCTTCGCCTACAGAGTGATCGTGGGGCTAGCCATCACTTCTTGGGAGACTGTGGGGCGAGCTGTCGACTTCGGATGTAGTCCGGGGCAGCGGCTCGGCGTCCCTTTCGCAGTCTCGGAGCGGAGTTGAGAGCTCTGGGGATCCCTTGGTTGAAGCGGAGCTCTGAGAGGTTGAGTCGCCCTCAGGGAGACTGGGGGGTGAGCCGTAGCCTTCGGTGACGCCCGGGGGCGACGGGTCGACTTCCCTTTTTCAGTCTCGGAAACGAGTCATGTGCTCCGGGATCCCATCGGTTAGAGAGGTGCATGGGCTTGGAACCGAGCTCTCCTTGGGACTTGGGAGCACAGAGGAGCTCACGTCAGGAACCGGGAGCAGAGAGGAGCTCGCCTGGAGACCCTGGGATAAAGCTGAGCTCTCGGGGACTCTCTGCGGCATGGCCGAGCTCTCGGGGACTCTCTGCGGCAGAACCAAACTCTCGGGGACTCTCTGCGGTGGAACCGAGCTCTCGGGGACTCTCTGCGGCGGAACCGAGCTCTCGGGGACTCTCTGCGACAGAGAGGAGCTCTCGGGGACTCTCTGCGACAGAGAGGAGCTCACGGGTTTGCTCGGGAACTGAGAGGAGCTCACGGGTTCGCTCGGGAACAGAGAGAAGCTCACGGGTTCGCTCGGGGACAGAGAGGAGCTCACAGGTTCGCTCTGGGACAGAGCGGAGTTGAGAGCTCTGGGGATCCCTTGGTTGAAGCGGAGCTCCGAGAGGTTGAGTTGCCCTCAGGGAGACTGGGGGGCGAGCCGTAGCCTTCAGTGACGCCCGGGGGCGACGGGTCGACTTCCCTTTTTCAGTCTCAGAAACGAGTCATGTGCTCCGGGATCCCATCGGTTGGAGAGGTGCATGGGCTTGGAACCGAGCTCTCCTTGGGACTTGGGAGCACAGAGGAGCTTACGTCAGACCTGGAGTGGAGCTGGGCTCGCCTGGAGACCCTGGGATAAAGCTGAGCTCTCGGGGACTCTCTGCGGCAGAACCGAGCTCTCGGGGACTCTCTGCGGCAGAACCGAGCTCTCGGGGACTCTCTGCGGTGGAACCGAGCTCTCAGGGACTCTCTGCGGCAGAACCAAGCTCTCGGGGACTCTCTCGGCGACAGAGAGGAGCTCACGGGTTCGCTCGGGAACTGAGAGGAGCTCACGGGTTCGCTCGGGAACAGAGAGGAGCTCACGGGTTCGCTCAGGGACAGAGAGGAGCTCACAGGTTCGCTCGGGGACAGAGAGGAGCTCACGGGTTCGCTCGGGGACAGAGAGGAGCTCATGGGTTTGCTTGGGGACAGAGAGGAGCTCGCTGGGTCGCTCAGGGACGGAACGGAGCTCTCTTTGGAGACCGGGAGCGGAATGGAGCTCTCCTTGGGGACCTGGAGCGGAGCTGGGTTCTCCTTGGAGACCTGGAGTGGAGCTGGGCTCTCCTTGGAGACCTGGAGCGGAGCTGGGCTCTCCTTGGAGACCTGGAGCGGAGCTGGGTTCTCCTGGGAGACCTGGAGCGAGGTGGAGATGTCCGAGAAGTCCTGGGACGCAGCAAAGCCCTCTTGGAGGTCCAGGTACGGAGCCGAGCACTCATGGAGGTCTTGGGACAGAGCCGTGCACTCACGGAGGTCTTGGAATGGAGCCGAGCATTCACGGAGGTCTTGGGACGGAGCCGAGCACTCACGCAGGTTCTTGGGCCAAACGGAGCTCTCCTCGGGACACAGGAACGGAGCTTGACTCACTGGAAGGTTCTGGAGCAGAACGGAGAGCTCCTGGACGTCCCGGAATGCAATGGAGCCAGCCTGGATTTCCTGGAGTACGGCGGAGATCCCTTGGAGGACCTTCGGCGGAGCAGAGCTGACCTGGAGGGCCTGAAGCAGCGTGGTAACCTCCTAGAAGCTCTGATGAGGAACGGCGTTCTCAGAAGCGGGGGAGAGGAGATGGAGATCAGCCGTGGTTATCCCGAGTTCCCTGGTGAGAAGCTGGAGAAACTGGGTGCAGGAGCTGATTTAGCCCGCCATCGTGCTCCACAGCTCTCTGGCAAGGGAGAGAGATTCCTCGGGTAGAAGAGACATGTGGAGGGCGATTTTCGCCTTTTTGGTGGGATAACTGGCTGGGTTTGACTCCACATATCGATCCACGCTCCTTAAAAAATCCCTCGATTCGGCTCTGTTACCGGAGAAGCGAGCCCGGAGTCCTGTGACGTCATGAAGGGGGCGTGGCGCTGCCGAGCGTGCCCGAGAAGCGGCTGTGAGCTTCCGGGTTTTCCCGGGGGCGGAGCTTGACTGCCGCTTGATCGCGGCTGAACAAACCCAACCACCAAAGCACGGCTCGCGCCGGGACCACGGCGTTAACCCGATCATGTCTTTTTCCTTTCTTTTTTCTTTTTCTTTTTTTTTCTTCCTTTTCTTTTTGTCCTTTTTCTTTTTTTTTTTTTCGATATTCCTATTCAGGGGTCCGTTATTCTGTTAGGCGTGGCACGGAGGCGGAAGCCGGAGTAACGGCAAACAGAAACTTTATTAGAACAAAGGCAGAGCCAACACAAAACACCCGTGCAGTTCGGGATAATCCGGCAAACAGCAGTTCAATTATATTACCCACGGTGTGTTGTGGAGGAGGCGCGGCACGGAGGGAAGCGACTGGGAAGTGTCGGTAGTCCGAGGTGCGCTGGGGAAGCCAAACACGGCCGTGGAGTGAGCGAAGAGTCCGGGCGAAGAAGGCACGCAGCGGGAGAAGCACATAAGCGTATACTCAGCATGAACCTGCACGACCACGCATGAACGTCTAATAACGGAACCGGAATGTGGGTGAGTGAGTGGTTTATATGGTGGCAGAAAATGAGAGGATAATGTGCTTCAGCTGTGTGCGATTTGCGCTGCGCGCTTGGGAGCCTCTGAAGGAGGCGTGGCGGGTGGATTCCTGACAATAATATTATTGTGAATGTGAATATAACAGCTAAAAAGCTAAAATAAATGATCACAATAAATTTTGATTGGAAATTTGGTAGAAATATCAGTATAATTAATAAAAATTTGGTCCAATTCACTTTTTTGCTATGTTGAAAAAAAGCCACTTATACCGAGCTTCATTTATAATTGAATAGTTAACAAAACTTATTTTATTTTACCTTTAAGCTGCAAACATTTAAATTAAAATGAAAAGTAGAGAATAAAAATAAATTTGAGCCCAATTTGGACAAACTTTAAAAATATCAGGAGGAACTTCAGGGCTCTCATTAGATTTCACTGATTTTATAAGCGTACTGCTGTTATTGCTTATAGTCTGAATAGCTGTATTAGGCAGTGAACTCTATTATACTATAGATAAAATAGTTTCTATTGTTATATTATACTGTTTATGAGCTTAATTGAACTGCAGAGTCATGTTTCCCAACTTATTCATTTATTTTTAGATATTATGAAATCAAGTCAAGTCAAGTCAGGTTTATTTGCATAGCACTTTTCACAACAGACATTGTCTCAAAGCAGCTTTACACAAATCAACAGTTAAGGTGAATGGTATGAATTCGTCCCTGATGAGCAGCCATGGCGACTGTGGCAAGGAAAAACTCCCTTAGATGTCATGAGGAAGAAACCTTGAGAGGAACCAGACTCAAAAGGGGAACCCATCCTCATTTTGGGTGACATTAAGAGTTTGATCATAAATCTTTCAACAATACAGAACACTGGAGAGTGAGAACTAACATGAGCACTGGAGTGTAAGATTATAAGTAATGTTCTTTCTACAGTCTTATACAGTCTATATGGTTAGTAGCTCCCAGTTTTATGAGCTCAACATTTGTGATCATCACAGATCCAGCATCAGCTTCTCCATGCCAGAGCCTTTAAACACTCCAATGTCCAACTCCACACATGTAGCGGTATCCGAATGGCACTGGTACGTCTCTAGATGGTTCGGATGATTTCTTCTCCAGAAGTCTTCTGTTTTCCAGTTCCAGCTCCCCGATTTCACATTGAGCTCTTCAACATTCTGCTCATTTTTCATGTCATTACATAATTTCACAAACCCTTTAAGATCCTTCTCAAATCCACACATACTTATAATCTGTATATTATCTTTTACAACATGTCTCACAGTCATCTGAAAAGACGCATCAAATGTACATTTACATTTACATTTGCGGCATTTAGCAGATGCCCTTATCCAGAGTAACGTACAAAAATGCTGTGAGTCTCTAGTAATAAATAAATCTACACTGGTACACCAGATTACACACTTAATATAAATATTACTCTTGAATTCTACAAACTTGGAAAGTGCTAATTTAAGTGTTTCATGAAGAGGTAGGTCTTCAGTTGTCGCTTGAAGATAGTCAGGGACTCCGCTGTACAGACATCTAGGGGAAGTTCATTCCACCACCTCGGTGCCAGAACAGAGAAGAGCCTTAAAGTGAACCTACCTCTCATTCTGAGAGAAGGTGGTACCAGTCGAGCAGTGCTGGAGGATCTCAGACAGCGTGGTGCAGTGCGAAATGTGATGAAGTCACTGATGGTGCTGGTCCATTTTTGACCTTGTAGGCAAGCATCAGTGTTTTGAATCAGATACGTGTAGCTACTGGAAGCAAGTGAAGGGAGCGCTGCAGTGGGGTGGTGTGGGAACTTGGGCTGTTTGAACACCAGTCGTGCAGCTGCATTTTGGATTATTTGCAGTGGACGAATAGCGTTCAGGGGAAGACCAGCCAGCAGAGAGTTGCAGTAGTCGAGTCTTGAAATGACAAGAGACTGAACAAGCACCTGGGCAGCCTGTGTGGACAGAAATGGTCGAATCCTTTGAAAGTTATAGAGAAGAAATCTACAAGAACGAGTAACATTAGTGACATGTGGGAAGAAGTACAGTTCATTGCCCATAGTTACTCCAAGGTTACAAGCAGTGGCTGAAGGGGAGAGCAGAGAGTCATGAAGTGTTATTTGGAGATCTTGACCTGGAGATGAATCACCTGGGATGACCAGCAGTTATGTTTTGCTGGGGTTGAATTTTAGTTGGTGAGCACTCATCCATGCTGAGATCCAGATTAGTTGAGTGTCATCTGCATAGCAGTGATAAGAAAACCCATGTGAGGATATGACTTCACCAATGGAGTGGGTACAGAGGAAGAAAAGGAGGGGACCAAGTACCAAGCCTTGTGGGACACCAGTGGCGAGTCTGCCCGGGGCAGATGTGGAGCCCACCCATGTTACCTGGTATGAGCGACCTTTCAGGTAGCAAGCAAACCATTCCCATGCTGTTCCACAGATACCGAGGCTCATGAGGGTTGACCAAAGTGTCTTGTGGTTGACTGTGTCAAATGCTGTTAAAAGGGCTAGGAAGATAAGAACAGATGACAGTTTGGCTGACCGAGCAGCATGCAGTTTTTAAGAAACAGCCAAAAGGGCAGTCTCTGTGGTATGTGCTGCTTTGAACCCAGACTGATTAGGATCATGGAGGTTGTTCTGTGAGAGATAGGCAGACAGTTGGTTAAAAACAACAAAAAAGGAGAGAAGTGATACAGGTCTGTAGTTGTTGATGTCTGATGGATCCAGAGCAGGTTTCTTCAAGATGGGAATGACACTTGCTTGCTTGAAGGTAGTTGGTACATAGCCAGATGTTAATGGCCCATTGATGATTGTAGAGATGAAGGGCAGGAGATCTTGTGTGATGGTCTGAAGCATAGTTGAAGGGATTGGATGCAGAGGACAGGTGGTGGGATTGCAAGTTTGGATGACTTCCAGTATCTCATCTTCTGTTAAGGTTGAGAAGCTTGACAGAGACGTAGTGGATTGTCGGCTGTGTTGTGGAATCATTGTTAGGGAGGAAGTGAAGGTCTGGCAGATTTTCATAATCTTCTGATCATAGAAGGAGGCATAGAAGGTGACTGACCTGTATGCAAATGACAATCGGGTGCTACTGGTATGTTGCTCAACCACCTTGTTGTCTAGATTATGAGTGAGATCTTCACCAACTATGTTCCTGATGGGAAATGATTTGTTGACTTGCAGTCAAACTGGAAAAACTATATATATATATATACAGTTTCCAACTGTTTAATTTTAATAACACTTACTTTGCTTTTTTTGTTGCTCTGTCCCAGATCTTTTGAGACGTGTTGCAGCCATCAAATTTAAAATGATCTTATTTTATCTTTAATATGGTACATTATCTCACTTTTGACATGAATCTCAATTTGAAATGTTTTCTATGTTCCTATGATTTTTTTTTTTCATATAACTTCAACAACGAGTTAAAATACTCCACCATGATTAAAGAGTCATGATTAAACTCTCCACTGCGTCCAGCTGGATCATGTCACAGAATACATATACGGTAATTATACGCTATTCATGCAGTCCATGTCCAAAGCTCCTTACAGCCAGTTTGCTATGAGTTTTGGTTTAGAGACTGCAGGACCCCAAAAAACAAAGGTAGATCCATAAGGTGGCTTTGGAATAGACCTCTTGTGTTTATGAAGTGTCAGCTCTTCATGCTGCTCATACAGGAGATGTTGTGTATATAGAAGAGTAAAATCAGTTAATGCAGTATAACACTGCACAGACAAAAACCTGAAATGGTACAGAATGGTTTTCTACTGGAAATTAAAAACAATTTTTGAGACAAAATTATTTCAAAGAAGGGCAGAAATTTTCAACATCAGGCTTTGAAATCAATTAAAAAAAATTCAATTTAATTTAAAATAAGTCATTTAATTAGGAAATCAATTAAAATAAAAGATAAATACAAAATAATATTTTGTAATGTATTATTTGCAATATTAACAATAACATTAACAAAGTTTTTATCCAATAAATGTACAATAACACTAATTTAAAACCATGCAATATTATGTGCAATATGTTTGAAAGTGCAACTACTTATTGGTGGTCTCTTTTTCTTTTTCTTTTGTATTTATACAATGTAATGTATATACTTGTATTATGTCTCAACTCTTGTATATATTTGCACATTTCCTTTTCTTTGCTGCTGTATAACGAATAAAGATTTATCTTATCTTATCTTATCTTATCTTATCGTATCTTATCTTTTTTTATTATAATAATTTAACTTTACACCTTACTGCCTCTATTAACTTTTTTATGTTATGTTGATCATCACTGGTAAATGAGTGGATTATGTTACTGTAAAACCTGTTTGTTACTTTATACTGTTTCATTGTTCATTTTCAGCTGAAATGCTCATTGCTTTGTTAATGAGCACTGAACATTAAAGCTAAAGGACATTTTATCTCAACACAAACCATGCCGTTTTCACAAAACTGACAATATATTTAATATATTTGATTTATTTAATAGAAATTCAGATTCCAGTCACCAGGGGGAGCTGCGTGACTGCTACATACATGTCCTGGTAACTGCACATGAGTGTAGATCAAATTGAAAACACAAAATATTGAGCAAAATATTTTTTTTTTACAGTTTTAAAAGAATCTGTTTAATCTGAAATGTGTCTCTGTCTCTAACCTCTTCTTCTTCTTCCTCTATTTTGCCTCCGTACCCCTCCAGCATGCGTCCTTATTCCTGGCTCTCGATCATGTTTGTTTCCTAGTTGTTTTGCTGTTTTTATATACACTCGCCAATTACACTAAAGGTTCACGAGATTCAGCCTTGACCAATTTTAAAGAACTAGTAGATTATTGGTTGTTCTAAAAGTAAACACGCCCCTTCATTAGTGACATTCAAGGTTCATCTGCACAATTCATCAATTCAACACATTTACCAAAAAAGTTTAATAGAACTGTAAAGAAGAAGAGCTCGACAAATTTTGACAACTGATTTAACCATTTTGCACTCAATGACTTATGCAATGAACTGATGCCTAAATGTTTTGGGGATTAAAACTATTTAGGTGAAATCAGTATAATATATTTTCATCATAATAAACATAAACAACTGATAATGTAGGAAACAGCAGTCACTCGTACACAATCCATTAAATGATGTACAAAAGCGTTCACAATTTGATCAAAGCAACGAGAAATGTTCTTATGATGAGCACAAATGACTAAATGATGTGCAGGTTGAACGAGTAGTTTTAAGAATTTAATTTCTGATCTCAGAAACTCTCCAAAGCCACTGAGAAAAACTGTAATATGATGTGAGGTTCAGTTACCAGTGTGACACTAAAACAGGTAGTAATAACGACTACTTTTTACTGAAGAACATGTCAGAGCCCAAACTTCTTTACTTTAACCTGAGTAAGAAAAGTGCAGTCAGAAACATAAGTATCTGTACTTCTACTTAAGTGAAGGATGTGTGCACTTTTGCCCTTTCTGATTGACGCTGCTGATGGTGCCATCTACTTGTCAAATGAATTCACACAATTCACAATTTGGTTGAATGATTTGTTTATTAAATCAAATATGATTAAACATTTTGTTATTGAAGGTTTATTATGAAAGAAAAAAAAACACAGTATTTAGAAATTTCTAAAATCAATAAAAGGAGAAAAGAATTGGTTTTGGAACAATTTAAATGGTGATTAACTAATAATTGCATAGATTGAGCAAAAAAACAAACAAACAAACATACAAAACAAAACACCACCATCGAAAACAACACCCCCCCCCCCCCCCATTTAATTATGAAAATGCTAATGCTAACAGCAGTTCTGTTTTGCTGGGGTTGAGTTTTAGTTGGTGAGCACTCATCCATGAAGATATGTCTGTCAAGCATGCTGAGATCCAAGCGGAAGCTGTGGTTTCTGATGGAAGAAAATAAAAGATTAGTTGAGTGTCATTTGCATAGCAATGATAAGAAAACCCATGTGAGGATATGACTTCACCAATGGAGTGGGTATAGAGGAAGAAAAGGAGGGGACCAAGTACTGAGCCTTGTGGGACACCAGTGGCGAGTCTGCACAGGGCAGATGTGGATTCCCTCCATGTTACCTGGTATGAGCGACCTTTCAGGTAGCAAGCAAACCATTCCCATGCTGTTCCGCAGATACCGAGGCTCATGAGGGTTGACCAAAGTGTATTGTGGTTGACTGTGTCAAATGCTGCTGAAATGTCCAGGAAGATAAGAACAGATGACAGTTTGGCTGACCGAGCAGCATGCAGTTTTTCAGAAACAGCCAAAAGGGCAGTCTCTGTGGAATGTGCTGCTTTGAACCCAGACTGATTAGGATCATGGAGGTTGTTCTGTGAGAGATAAACAGACAGTTGGTTAAAAACAGTGATTTTGAAAGAAAGGAGAGAAGTGATACCGATCTGTAGTTGTTGATGTCTGATGGATTCAGAGCAGGTGTCTTCAAGATGGGAATGACCCTTGCTTGCTTAAAGGTAGTTGGTACATAGCCAGATGGTAATGACCCATTGATGAATGTGGAGACGAAGGGCAGGAGATCTTGTGTGATGGTCTGAAGCATAGTTAAAGGGATTGAATCCAGAGGACAGGTGGTGGGATTGCAGTATCTCATCTTCTGTAAAGGTTGAGAAGCTTGGCAGAGACGTAGTGGATTGTCGGGTGTGTTGTGGAATCATTGTTGTGGAGGAAGTGAAGATCTGGCAGATTTTCTTAATCTTCTTATTATAGAAGGAGGCAAAGTCATTAGCAGTCAAGGAGGATGGAGCAGGTGCAGCAGGGGGGTTGAGTAGTGAAGAGAAGATGTTGTGAAGCTTACAAGGATCTTGTGCAGAGGCCTCAAGCTTTTCCTTGTAGAAGGCGATTTTGGCAGAAGTCATCATCAAAGAAAATTTGGTCAGGAGTGCGCGGTAAGATGCGAGGTCTACATCGAGTCGAGTTGGGAGGTCCATGTTTGAGAAAAGAGATGAGATGAAGGAGTCAGTATCAATGCCCAAGGGTAGAGAGGAAAAGGAGTCAGGGTCAGGAAGAGATTAAAGAGCACAGGAAGCTACAGAGGAGGGAGAGATAGAGTGATTGTTAGGACAGTTAGAGACATGCAAATTATTTTTAGGTTGAATAGGAAGAGAGATTAAAGAGGAAACCAGGTAATGATCAGAGATTGGAAGTGGAGTGGCAGTCATGTCTGTAGCTGGAGTAGGTCCTGAAAACCACGTCCAGTACATTTCCTCCCTTGTGTGTTGGAGGGCAGCTGTTAAATGTCAAGGAGAAGGTATTCAGAAAAGGCAAGAGGCAAGATGACTGAAGTTTGTCGGATTGGAGGTTGAAGTCACCAAGAACTGTCAAAGGGGTGCTGTCAGAGGGGAAAGAACTGAGGAGTGTGTCCATCTCTTCTAGGAAGTCTCCAAGGGGACCAGGAGGGCGGTAGATGACAATGATGAAAAGGTTGATTGGAGAGGTAACTGAAACTGCATGGAATTCAAAAGAAAACATGGTTAGATGAGACAAAGGCAGAGGTGTGAAACACCATCTTCATGATAAAAGAAGACCCGTACCACCACCTCAACCAGTTTCTCTTGGTGAGTGAGAGAAAGCATAGGCAGAAGACAGAGCAGCTGGTGAAGCAGTGTTTTGTGGGGATATCCAGGGCTCAGTAAGTCCCAGAAAGTCGAAGGTGTAGTGGGAAGCCAGGGCTGTGATGAAGTCAGCTTTCCTTACAGCAGACTGGCAATTCCAGAGCCCACCTACCACCACTGTTCGAGATTGAGACAACAGGGCATGGTAGATGAGGTTACTGTCAATGTATATGCCTGTATCTGTAAGAGATGACTACTAAGATGGGTTTGAGGCACATGACTGATCTCCTAATTTAAGATTAATGTTTAAAAAAAAAAAAAAAAAAAAAGTACAAATAAGAAATTTGGGGGGGTACCTACACCTTCAATATAAGTGAATAAACCCTGCCCAAATTCACACCTCAAGTGAAACTGAAACTACCCTTGATTAATCACCTGACCAAACTAATAAGCACAGACCAACACAAGAATCAACTGAGTTAAATAGATATACAAAGTTAGATTATCCAAATGTAGATGGGTTAAAAATCTCAATCGTCCACGCTACAGGATCAGATGACCGGCTGCACCAGCTGGTACAGGAAGAGAGACCGAAGACCCCCCTGGTGGTTGATGATTGAGACCACCAGGGTGTACCAGCCTCTGGAACTGCCTCACAGTCAGAGACTGGCCTGTATGCAAATGACAATCGGGTGCTACTGGTATGTTGCTCAACCACCTTGTTGTTCAGTTTATAAATGAGCTCTTCAACAACTATGTTCCTGATGGGAAACGATTTGTTGACTTGCAGTCAAACTGGAAAAACACTGGTTCAGAATACAATGCGTTCTTTAGCTGGGTGAAAAAGATCAGTTTCTATTTGATGTGAACAGTTGAACTGGAAACATTTAAAAATAAAAATAAAAAATAAAAAAAATAATAATATATATATCTTTGTGGCTCTCATTAGATTTCACTGATATTATAAGCATACTGCTATTATTGCTTATAGTCTGAATAGCTGTTTAAGGCAGTGAACTCTATTATACTATAAATAAAATTGTTTCTATAGTTATATTATTGTAAGGGTGCGAGTGAAACAGAAGGCGGAAGCCGGAGTTCAGCTCGCTTCGTTTTTGATGAGTGAAAGTAAAAGTGTGAGGGAGAGAGATACACACGAGCACATTCACATACACGCACACGCACACGGCAGTCCTTCGGTTGAGAGAGTCCAAGGTGTGCTTTGGGAGAAGCGTAGCTGACCCGAGCATGGGGAGGAGAAGCGCAGCCGGGACGGGATTGTGGATTCTGAATGGAATGGATAAATAGTGTCCTGTGTGAACACCGAAACACGAAAACATAGACTGCACAAAAAGTCCAACATATACAATAAGGAACGGGGAGTGAATGTGAGTGAGGGGTTTATGTAGGAGCGGAGTGGTGTGATGATGAGCTTCAGGTGTGCATAGTTAAACCTGGAGCTCCAGGGAGAGCGTAGGCATGAGCGCCACAAAAGGGCGGCGTGGCAGGTGGATCCCTGACATCACCCCCACCAGAGGGGGCGGCACCTGATGCCCCAAACCAACAGATGCTCGGAGGTCCAGGGCACTCGGAGGAGGATCCTGGTAACCGTCCAGGGTCGAAAGGGACCTGGTCAGGACCGGCGCGGAACCGAGGAAGTCCAGGAAGGACCCCAGGCGGGGCAACAGCCCAGTCAGAGCGCAAGAACCGTACAATGCCCATCCCGAAGACACGGGACGGAACCACGCCCCAACCAGGAATGGAGCAAAACCACCGGCAAAGATCGGAAACAGGACGAAGGCCCGATATGGAGAGACGCCTCCAGCGGCGACCGGGGACGGAGAGCTGATTGTAGCAGAGACTGGAAACAGAAAGAAGTCTTCAGCAGAAATCTGGACCGAAGGGGTGCCCACAATCGGAGACCGTGTAATGCACTTGGTGTAGATTGGTGCAGAAAAACCTCCTCAGTGGTGTCCAGAGGCCAAGCAATACCGACGATGGAGATGAGGAATGCAGTTACATCTTCGGCGGGTCTGTGAGCCATGACAACACCTCCAGAGGAACTCGGAGGTGTGGCTGCGCCCGGAAAGGAGCCCAGAGCGGGGACGTCTCCTGGAGAGGGACGCTTAAGTGTGACTTCGCCTTCAGACGGTCCAGGAGGTGTGGTTTCACCTTTTGGGAGACTTGGGGCTGAGACATCTCCGTCGTAGGAGCTTAGGAGCGAGATGTCACCTCCGGAGGAGTTCAGAGGCGAGACGCCGCCATCAAAGGAGCCTTTAGACAAGACGTCGCCGACGGAGGAGTTCGGGGGCGAGGTGTCGCCTTCAGGGGAGCTCGGGAGCGAGACGTCGCCGTCAGGGAAACTCGGGAGCGAGACCTCGCCTTCAGGGGGGCTGGGAGCAAGTACAGAGGAGAGATGTTGCCATCGGAGAAGCTCAGAGGCATGACATCGCCATCGGAGGAGCTCAGAGGCATGACTTCGCCATCGGAGAAGCACAAAGGTGAGAGGTCGCCATTGGAGGGGTTTAGAGGCGTGACATTACCATCGGAGGACCTCAGAGGCGTGACGTCGCCATCGGAGGAGCCCAGAGGCGAGACGTTGCCATCGGAGGAGCTCACAGGTGAGACGTCACTATCAGAGGAGCTTGGGGCTATGGTGTCGCCCTCAGAAGTGTCTGGGACCGCAACATCTCTGCCAGATAGCTCTGAAAGCAACCTGGGGCTGTCAGAGGAACCGTGGGTTGCCATGCCACCGTCACAGGTGGACGGTGGTGATATCACCTCCTTATTGTGGCCAGGCAGCGGTGTGACCTCCCTTTTGCGGCCAGGCGGCGGCACGACATTCCTTTCGCGGCCAGGTGGTGGTACAATGTACTTTTTGCGGCCAGGTGGCGGTACAACGTCCCTTTTGCGGCCAGGCGGCGGCACGACATTCCTTTCGCGGCCAGGTGGTGGTACAATGTCCTTTATGCGGCCAGGTGGCGGTTCGACGTCCCTTTTGCGGCCAGGCGTTGGCACGATGTTCCCTTCGCGGCCAGGCGGCGGTTCGACCTCCCTTTCGCGGCCAGGCGGCGGTTCGATGTCCCCTTCGCATCCAGGTGACGATGCAACGGCACCCTCGGCGGGACATCCTTCACTTCTACTTAAGTGAAGGATGTGTGTACTTTTGCTTTCTCTGTATATTTCAGAGGATTGGTGTGTGGTGTGTTTTGGTCACTAATCAGTATTGAATTTAGTTTTGGGTTTGGCCTCGCTTGACGTTAGAATGCAATAATGGCGCCATCTACCGGTCAAATGCATTCACATTCACAAAAAAAAATTGTTTTGGAGCGTTTCTCAAATCATTCTTAATAATTGCAAAACAGTAAGTGCATTTCTTAAATAAATTTGTACTAACAGCACAAAACAGTGGATTATTTGCAAATGCCTGAACTTTTCTCGAAACCCTAAATTTATCTCTCAAAACTAAGCATTTTATCAATGAACATATCATTCCCATTAGAAGTTCTTTCATCGTTGTTCACTAACAAGATCGTCAAAATGTTCAGTCATGTTGTCAGTATGATGGCGCACAGTTTCAGTATTTCCTGATGTAAACTACAGTTTGGATCATAGTGATTGAAAATGCACAAGGCTGAATTTTATTTTATGAATTCTATGTGTGAATTTCAGCAGCACACATTTGTTTATTTGATTGTGTATAGGATTTATATTGATTGCAAAACACCGAACAATGTTGAAATTCTTTTGTAATAATATGATGTGAGGTTCAGTTACCAGTGTGACACTAAA
>MU590460.1:0-12279 GCA_024362625.1 Silurus asotus
CTGCAAATGTTTAAGATCTTCTAAGAGTAAAAAATCTCATTTACTTCTGTTTTTTCCTCCACATTCATTTGGTCATTAGTGCTGCTCTACTTCTAATCCCCTGCTGTGAAAATGAGCTGAAATACACCTTACACTGCCACCTACTGGTCATTAACTGCAGTCTTCTTGTGTCAGCAGTCTGAGATGAATCAAAGTGCAGTACAAATATTTATCTCCATTAAATCATCTTTAAATTCATTTATTTTCATTGATAAATTATATATTTTTGATTTACTTTGTAAGTGCTGAAGAAATCTGCTGCAACTTATTTTACACAAATGAAATCTGTCCATTTTGTAGTCGGGGAACTCGCACTATATGACTGTCTAGACGAGGACTTCATCAGTGTCTGTGACTGGTTCTCACACCAACACTGCAGGAACGAGGGAGAACACAAAGGATGTGTAATGTGTAGAAACTGAGAGAGTGAAGTGTGTCATTGTGTATCTGCAGGTTGATGTATTGTGGAGTATCGGATGAAGGCTGTGCTGCTCTCGCTTCAGCTCTGAGATCAAACCCCTCACACCTGAGAGATCTGGATCTGACTGGGAATAAAGTAGGAGACTCAGGAGTGAAGTGTCTCTCTGCTGTACTGGAGAATCCTCACTGTAAACTGGAGATACTGAGGTAAGATCATCTCTCTGAGAGTCACATGACCTGCTCCTCAGTAACACACATTCTCTGATGCTGAACCTAAAAGCTCTGCTTCAGTTTTACTATTAATGTTCTGAGGAGGAAGTTTATAGTTTTATTTTTTTACTTTTGATTGTTAGTTTAAATTAGTGTTGATTGACCTCACTCACTCACACTCACACTCACACACACACACACACACACACACTGCATAAAAGAAACAGACTTGTTCTTGTCACTGAATAAATCGTTTCAATATTCAGTTTATTTATCTGAATTTTCTCATTTACACAATCTATTGTTTATATTTCTGCCTCCATCCATCCACACATCCACCCACACATCCACCCATCCATCCACACATCCATCCATCCATCCATCCATCCATCCATCCATCCATCCATCCATCCATCCCCCTCATTTTAAAACACACACAGGATGTGTAATGTGTAGAAACTGAGAGAGTGAAGTGTGTGTCATTGTGTATCTGCAGGTTGGAGCGTTGTGGAGTATCAGATGAAGGCTGTGCTGCTCTCGCTTCAGCTCTGAGATCAAACCCCTCACACCTGGGAGTACTGGATCTGTCTGTGAATAAAGTAGGAGACTCAGGAGTGAAGTGTCTCTCTGCTGTACTGGAGAATCCTCACTGTATACTGGAGATACTGGAGTAAGATCATCTCTCTGAGAGTCGCATGACCTGCTCCTCAGTAACACACATTCTCTAATAGTGAGACTGAAGCAGAGCTTTTAGGTTCAGCATCAATGTTCTGAGGAGGAACTTTATAGTTTTATTTTTTTACTTTTGATTGTTAGTTTAAATTAGTGTTGATTGACCACACACTCTCTCTCACACACACTCACTCACACACATACACACACACACCCTCTCTCTCTCGTGTGTGGGCGTCTGCTGAGTGAGTGTGAGGAGTGTGTTGGTGAGAGTTCTTTGGTGAGAGTGAGTTTCTTTTCCTTTTTTCCAGGCTACTTTTGCTTCTGTGCGTCAGAGTTGAACTTGGTTTTGTGTGAGATGTTCAGGAAGCGCAGTGTTCCAGCATGTGCTGGTTGACAATGGCGTCTTCGGAGAGCATGAGCTATGAGCGTCTTTCTCGCCGGCATGGTATCAAGATTGCTCCGGTGATGAATTGCTGAGTTGAAGACTGCAGTTTAGCGCTCGGACAGATTGTTGGACATGACAGTATAATGTCAGCCTCTGAAATGAACAGCGCTGTGGTGATTTTTTTAGAGAACATTTAGAAAGTAAACAAGGGGTTAAAATGGAGTTGTTATTTAGGAGACGTTTACTCCAGTAATTCCCTCAGTCCAACTGGCAAAAAAGATAATTTTGTCCAATGTTCCCCCGTTTATAAAAGATGAATTGTTGATAACGGAATTGTGTAGATATGGAAAAATTGTTTCACAAATGAGGAAAGTTCCACTCGGCTGTAAATCCTCTTTACTTACACATGTAGTCTCTTTTAGACCACAAGTCTTTATAGTAGAGGATTGCAGTAGGTACGACAGACTGGTTCAGGGTAAAGGTTGGACTGCATCAACGATCGGCCCTGAGCCCTTACCTGTTTGCAGTGGTGATGGACAGGTTGACGGACGAGGTCAGACAGGAGTCTCCCTGGACTATGATGTTTGCGGATGATATCGTTGGGAGTGATGAGGATGGACAAGATTAGAAATGAGTTTATTAGAGGGACAGCGCATGTAGGATGTTTTGGTGACAAGGTGAGGGAGGTGAGATTGAAATGGTTTGGACATGTGCAGAGGGGGGACATGAATTATATTGGTAGAAGAATGCTGAGGATGGAGCCACCAGGTAGGAGGAAAAGAGGAAGGTCAAGGAGGAGGTTCATGGATGTGGTGAGGGAAGACATGCAGGTAGTTGGTGTGAAAGAGGCAGACGTAGAGGACAGGGTGGTATGGAGACAGATGATCCGCAGTGGCGACCCCTAATGGGAGCAGCTGAAAGAAGAAGAAGAAAAAGTGAAGTAGAGGATCTAAGTGTGGCTTTTAAATTCAGAATCGATGGCTTTGACTATGTTGTGTATGTAAGTTTTGAGACTATGAGATGTTTTAGGTGTGGAGAGGAGGAGCACATTAGAAGTTCCTGTCATGTACAGACCGCGGATAACAGCGCTCACGTAGCTGGAGATACTGTTCTCACTGGTTCTGCTGAATGTGATCAGGCTGGAGATACCGTTCTCACTGGTTCTGCTGAATGCGATCAGGCTGGAGATACTGTTCTCACTGGTTCTGCTGAATGGGATCAGGCTGGAGATACTGTTCTCACTGGTTCGGCTGAATGTGATCAGGCTGAAGGTGCGTCTAATGCGCCAGAGGCAGGAACGAGTGATGCTGGGGGGGAGAACCCAAGGTGACAGAGGGGGAAACAGTAATATATACTGTTAAAGCCGCTAAACGGGTGAGTGAAGAAGAAATGAATACAGATTATGTGAGTGATGACGCAGTGTTTAAAACCTCCTGTTAGGAGAAAAAGGAATAAAGTAAAGATGAGGAATGAAAAGTTAAAACACTGGTCTGAAACACAAGCTAATGAATGTGAGAATGTTGAAAGTCCTGTTGAAGATTGTGACAGTGAAACTCTGGACAATAAGAGCAGAAGGAAGACATGTAGTGACTATTCTTTTGATAAAGTCAAATCTTTTTTACAAAGATCAATAAAGATGAAGAATGTGCAGGTTACAGATTCTTTTCTTGATCACAAAATGTTTGTTGATTTTGTTGGGATGTTAATGAGAAGTGAGGGTGAAGAAAAGTTCACCGTTCAGGAAATATTTAGATGAAGGAAAATTCCTGCTAAATGAAGATCAGAACTTCAGGCAAAGGATGGGGTTTGAAACAATGTAGTTTTCTCTGCCTTCACATGCTGAAATTTGTCTTGTACATAATCCTTCTCTCATTCTTCTTTATGAGTGTGCAGAGAAAAGGCTTTCTTAATATGAATGCTGCACGAGATGCTTATAAAATGGCATTGTTATTGGAATTATTAAGCCAAAAGAGAATTGATAAAGTCAAGAAGTCAAGACGCTTTTTATTGTCATTTCAACCATATATAGCTGATGCAGTACACAGTGAAATGAAACAACATTCCTTCAGAACCCAGGTGCTACATACAGTCCCTGACAATAGTCTTGTCGCTTATCTATTTTGTAGAAACACCTGCTATTAACCTGAGTTTTAATTAATCAATTGGTGTTAGAAATAGCTCATATGAAAAGCTAAAACATTCCCAAATGATGTTTAATGCACTGAAATTAATTAGTTTCACTGAAAAAAGATTTATCATTTAATCAAGACAGAAAGGTCAAATTTTGGGAAGACAAAAGTTTTGTCACCTATACAGAAATTTAACAAATTTACTGCAACTACAAAAATATGTCAGCAAATTAAGTAGTGGTGCTGTGAGATCCAAATTTAATATCTTGTTTGACTTCCATGAGCTTGAAGGACTACATCCATGCGGTTTGGCAAGGATTCATACAATCTATTGATGAAGTCATCAGGTATAGCAAAGAAAGCAGTCTTGCATGCCTCTCAGAGTTTATCAGTATCCTTTGGTTTCATCTTCCATGCTTCCTCTTTCATCCTACCCCACATATGCTCAATGATGTTCATGTTTGGTGACTGGGCTGGCCAATCCTGGAGCATCTTGATCTTCTTCGCCTCGAGGAACTTGGATGTGGAGATGGAAGTATGTGATGGAGCACCATCTTGCTGCAGATTTTGGCCTCTTTTATGATTGGGAATATAAGAGGTAGCTAAGATTTCTTGGTATTTTAGACTATTGATGTTGCCTTCCACCCTGCAGATCTCTCGCACACCCCCATACTGGATGTAACCCCAGACCATGATTTTCCCCCCACCAAACTTCACTGTTTTCTGGGTGAATCTCGGATCCATGCGGGCTCCAGTAGGTCTCCTGCAATATTTTTTTAGCCTCTGTACTTGATGCTGAGACACATTGAAGGTGTCTGCCACATCAGCAGTGGATCTGGTCTTTAGCCTCTTGATAATCAAAGCTTAAGTCTCAGGGTGAATCTTAGGCAAGTTTGCAGAGGTCTAGTTACAGTTGATGTGAAGGTCCAGTGTACTGGAATCCTTTTATACACACCTGAGACCTAATTGATCCATTATTAGTCACAGGTGAAGCTCATATGACAAGGCGACAACACTTATGTCTTTGCAAAAATTTACTCAATGGGCTTTACCAAGCTGTGAATATTGGAATACTTTTTGACAGTTTCGTTTTGCACTGAAACATTATTACAAAAGCTGTTGGGATTAAAATAAGCCATTTCTTATTAAAAAATCTTGATTAGAAATATATTTTAGCGGCACTTCAGGTCAATTTGTACACAAACGACAAGCCTTTTTTCAGGGACTGTAAAACAACATAAAACAACAATCACAGAAATGGAAAAACACAGGGCCAAGAACTAGTAGAAAAATCTTTGCCACATAAAGTGCATGTGTGCAACCTGGTGCAAACAGTGCAAAAGACAAGACAACACAGGGCAGTGCAAGACAATACACAATACATAAAACAGCTCCGACAGTAAACCTGTCGTAACAAAATAAAGTAAACAGTGGCAAAAAAATTCTGTTGGCTTGTGCGTGCTTCGCCTCTCTGATGGCACGGGACAGTTTGGCCCTTGCTGTTTTCAAGGCCGTCTTGTCCCCTGCTCTGAAGGCGGAGTCTCTTGTTTTTAGCAGAGCACGCATCTTGGCGGTCATCCATGGCTTTTGGTTGGAGCGTGTAGTGATGTTCTTGGAGATGGACACGTCATTAATGCACTTGCTGATGTAGCTGGTCACTGTTGACGTGTACTCCTTCAAGTTGATGAAATCGCCATTGGTTGCAGCTTCCCTGAACATGTCCCAGTCAGTGCATTCAAAGCAGTCCCAAAGAGCTGGCCAGGTTCTCATTTGCTTTCGAGCTGGTTTTGAAGGCCTGCTGAGTGGTTTGCTTGTTAGGATCAGCATAACAGAGATGTGGTCTGAGTACCCGAGGTGGGGGCGGGGCTTCACCCGGTATGCACCCCGGATGTTTGTGTAAACAACATCCAGTGTGTTTTCTCCTCTGGATGCAAAGTCCACATTCTGATGAAATTTAGAAAGCACAGTCCTGAGATTTGCATGATTAAAATCTCCGGCGACAATAAATAATCCGTCAGGGTGTGTGTTTTGAAGTTCGCTAATGGTCCCGTAGAGTACTCTGAGCGCTTCCATAGCATTAGCGCTAGGTGGTTTGTACACTCCGAGCACAATAGCGGTGGTGAATTCCCGTGGCAAATAAAAAGGTCTACATCTCACAACAATAAATTCCAACAGCGATGAGCAGTAGGTAGAAACAAGTACAGAGTTCTTACATTATTCCGTGTTGATGTAAACACACAGACCGCCGCTGCGAGTCTTACTCGCAGAGCTGCATTTCCTTCAGCATGATACGTGGCTAGCCCGTCCAGCTGAATGGCGGCGTCCGGAACTCAGTCACTCAGCCACGTCTCAGTGAACACAAAAACGCAGCAGTGTCTGTACTCACGCCGAGTAGCTTGTTGAGTCTGATATAGTCCAATTTTTGGTCTAGGGAGTAGATATTTGCCAGCAGTAGAGATGGTAGAGCGGGCCGGCTAGGGTTGGCTTTTAACCTAGCACTAGCACCCGCTCGCTTTCCGCGCTTCCGCCTTGATGTGATGTTCATTCAGGAGACGCACAGTGAAGTTTTAAATGAAATGAATTGGAGGAAAGAATGGGAAGGGGTGGTGGTGTGCTCTCACATCAGCTCTTCTAGAGGAGGG
This sequence comes from Silurus asotus, assembly GCA_024362625.1. Lineage (NCBI taxonomy): Eukaryota > Metazoa > Chordata > Actinopteri > Siluriformes > Siluridae > Silurus > Silurus asotus. Next base: position 6,501 of record MU590460.1, read on the forward strand.
GTAGCTGTGCTTTTTGCTGCACATTTCACTCCTGTCTCTTTAGAGGTGAAGCAAGAAATTGCTGGTAGTCTATTTTTTGTACGTGCTCAGTTTGAAAATGTAATGTGGGGTTTATTAATGTATATGCTCCTAATAATGCTAATGACAGTTTGTTTTCTTCATGATCTTAATGGAATTTTGCAGAGTTGTAATTTAGATGAATGTGTTTTTAGGTAGTGATTTTACATGTACTGAGAATTGTGTATTAGATTGGAATCATGCTGAGCCCCATGTAGCTTCCAGCCATGCAATGCGCACTTTGATTGAAATCCATAAACTGTGCAACATATGGAGACGTTTAAACAACAATTATAAACAATATACATGGTGTCAGGGCGACTCCTGCTTCTTCTCTCAGGCACGCCCCGCCCACACAGAGCACATCGCCATCATACTAAGCACCTACACCTGGCACTCTTTACCTGCTGCTATTTAAACCCCTTACTCTCTCTCACTCACCGTCCATTATTATACCGTATGCATTTCTTCCAGTCAGACTCTTCTATCCTTCCACGACCACGCTTTCACTTAAACGCACCTCGGATTTCTCACCCATCCGTGCGTTCTGTCCTAGACGTTGTGAACCTTGCCCCTCCTGGGCGTACCACAGATATTGTGCTCTCTTCTTCGAAACTACCATTTCTCCCTGCCATTTATGCATGTTTGTGTGCCCTCTTTGAATGAAAACTGTAGCGAACTGCACTCTGGCTTCCGCCTCTGTTCTTCGCTAACAGAATAATGGACCGAACAAAATAGGATAAGGTCAGCATTACCTCCCCATGGACCCCCAACCCGGTGCTCCCTCCAACACAGTCCCCAACCTTTCCGCCGCTCTTCGATCCGCCTTCCCACTGACCGCCGCCAGCCAGAGCCAGCCCGCTCCCGCTGGCAGTCTGACGGCACTTCCAGCCACCTTTTCAGGCGATGCGGCTGAATGCCGAGGCTTTCTACAACAGGTGAATCTGTTTACCGAGATTCAACCACGGCAGTTCCCTTCCAACCGCTCGAAGGTCGTCTTTCTTATTTCCCTCCTCTCCAGGAGAGCTTTGGCCTGGGCACAAACGCTGTGGAGCGCAGCGAGCCCCGTGGTGAACTCTTACGCACAATTCACAAACTATTTCACGGAAGTTTTTTGAGCCGCTTCCGGGGTCCCCACCACGGCAGATCAGCTGCTCAGCTAACATCAGGAATCGGATAACATCACCGATTATAGTCTCTGGTTTCGCACCCTGGCGGCCTCTAGTGGCTGGAATGAGGCAGCGTTCTTGAGCGTATATTGGCTGGGACTCACCCCGGAGGTCAGACTCGCGATGGCGGTTCATGAGGACATGTTGGGCCTAGAAGCCTTCTTACAGAGATCTATCGGACTCTCCCAGTGCCTAGCTGCCTGTCACACTTCACTCCGATGTCGTGTCAGGATCCACCACAAATCCGGGAAGTGTCTATATTGTCGAGAGCCGTGTCATCATATCACTAAGTGTCTCATGCGCCCTTCCTGTCCTGCGGTGAGTACCGTTGAGTTCCCCACCGACATCTCAACTTTGTCTAAGCTCACCGTAACACTCCTAACCCCCACTCTCTCCATTTTGGTACTGGCTCAGGTCGACTATGGCTCAGCTGGGAATTTCATCTCCCAAACCTGCCTCGACAAGCTGCAACTTCCCCTGGAGAGGGGGTTCCACGAACTAGCTGTTCATACCATCCAGGGACGCCCGCTGGGTTGAGGAGAGTACTGCGCGCCCACGATCATCCTCCAGGTGGGGCTGTTCCTTCAAAAGGAGATACGCTTCATGGTGTTGGAGAACTCAATGGTCAGTGTGATCCTAGGACGGCCCTGGCTCACTCTACATGCTCCTAGATGCTGGGATCCCTGCGACATCCTGGAAATGAGTCCCCGTTGTCGGGAGCGGTGCCTCGCTAAGCTTCCTTCACGTCATCATGAGGCGATCACGGTGGGTGCCACTCGGGTGGAAGAAGCCCCAACTTCGACCCAAGTGGAGATCCCAGAGGAGTATCGCTCATTCTCGGATGTGTTTTGTGCACAAGCTGCCACACGTCTTCCCCACACCGACCTTGGGACTGCAGTATCGAGCTACTCACAGGAGCCAAACTCCCCAAGGGCCAAGTATATCCTCTTTCCGCTCCAGAACATCGGGCAATGGAGGAATAAATTAAACAGGCTCTCTGTCAGGGGTTCATCACCCCATCCTCCTCCCCCGCGGAATCAAACTACTTCTTTGTCGAGAAGAAGGACGGGTGCCGGACACCTCCGTCCTTCGTCCTTCTTCCCGACAAAGAAGTAGTTTGATGCCAGCATTCATTACTCCCTCAAGACATTATGAGTACCAGGTCATGCCGTACAGCCTCTCCATCTCTATGGCCGTCTTCCAGGGCTTTATGAATGAGCTGTTCCGGCCGTATCTCCAGAGATTTGTCATCGTATACATAGACGACATTCTGAACTACTCCTGGACACCTCAAGAGCACAAGGAACACGTCTGCAAATTCCTGGAGGTGCTCCGCTTCCACCAGTTATACCTGAACCTCTCAAAGTGCGAGTTTCACCACCCTAAAATACATTTCCTGGGGTATGTGATCAGTGCGGACGGCATCCAGATGGACGAAAGAAAGGTAAAGGTGGTACAGGACTGGCCCATCCCAGGGACCATAAAGGAGCTACAGCGTTTTCTGGGCTTCGCCAACTTTTATCGTCGGTTCATCCAGGGGTTCAGTCAAATCACAGCGCCCCTCACTTCCCTCCTCAGAGGCAAGGCCAAAACCCTCCAGTGGACCCACGAGGCCAAGGAATCCTTTACAAACTCCAGATACGGTTCTGTAACGTGCCCGTGATACACCACCCAGACCCCCAAAAGCCCTTTGTGGTAGAGGTGGATGCCTCTTTGACAGTCGTCGGAGCCGCCCTTTCACAGCAGTCTGGGTCCCCTCTGCGGTTCCACCCATGCGCGTTTTTCGTGTAAACTATCCACCGCAGAACAAAACTACGACATAGTGAACTCCTGGCCATCAAGCTGGCGTTGAAGGAGTGGAGACACTGGTTGGAGGGAGCAGAACACCTTTTCTTAGTAATCACCGGTCACAAGAACCTCCAGTATCTGTGAGAGGCCCGCTTCAACATCACGTACCGGGCCGGGTCCCAAAACAGAAAATGCTGATGCCCTCTCCCCTCCCATCTAAAGTCCCTCGCCATCTTCCTGTGGGCAAGTTGGTGCCTTTACCTATCCCTCAGCGTCCCTGGTCCCACCAAGGTATCGACTTTGTGACAGACTTACCTCGGTCGGAGGGCAATACTTGCATCTTGGTGGCAGTGGATCGTTTCCCAAAGGCCTGCCAGTTCATCCCTCTGAAAGGCCTGCCCACAGCCCTTGAGACAGGTGAAACCCTTTTCCAAAATGTGTTCCGGAACTTCGGACTTCTAAAGGAGATAGTATCTGACCGCAACCCCCAGTTCACGTCCCACTTCTGGAGGGCGTTCTTCCGACTACTGGGGGTGTCTGTCAATCTGTCGTCTGGCTATTATCCGCAGTCCAACAGCCAGGCGGAGCGTAAGATCCAAAAACTAAGTCAATACCTTAGGACGTACTGCCATCGGGATCAAACTGAGTGGAGCCGGTTCTTACCGTGGGCGGAGTACACCCGGAATTCCCTGCGCCAGGACGCCACAGGGCTCACCCCGTTCCAATGCATGTTGGGATTTCAGCCACCCTTAGTGAGAGCAATCGGGTTTGGGAATCGGCGCACACCCAGTTTCAGCAGGACCTCCATAACACTCGCAGGCACGCTGATGCACGACGGCTGAATTTCCCCCCTTTCTGCTTGGGGGACCTTGTGTGGCTGTCCACGAAGGACCTGAGACTGGGGCTTCCTTGTCGAAAACTGAGCCTCCAGTTCATCAGGCCCTTCAAAATCTCCAACCAGGTCAATGAGGTGTCCTACCGGCTGGAACTGCCCTCGAGGTACCACATTCACCCTACGTTTCACTTGTTTTTTTTTTTAAACCTTGTGTCTCGCCTGTGACTCGTCCCCAAGGTGACCCCGAGGTCCTCTCCCAGCCGGAGGTCTTAGATCGCTTGGATGTTCTCAATGAGAGAATAGCTGAGGGGTTTTTACCAGTGAGCTGTAGGAGAGCTGTGATTACTCTCCTACCCAAGAAAGGTGACCATCAGGAAATTAAGAACTGGAGACCAGTGAGTCTGTTGTTCTCCGATCTGAAATTCTTTTCTAAAACTCTGGCAAATAGATTAAGCGAAGTGATGGGGGACATCATACATCCTGACCAGACGTATTGTGTGCCTGGTAGGTCTATTTCTGAGAACATTTTTCTCGTTAGAGATGTAATAGAGGCCTATTGGGCATTAATTTAGGCCTCAACTCCATTGATCAGGAAAAAGCTTTTGATAGGGTTGATCACCAATATCTTTGGAACACCCTTGATGTTCTTGCTTTTGGCCCAGGGTTTATTGCAGTTAAAGTGTTATATAAAGACATTGAAAGTATGCTAAAAATCAATGGTGTTTTGACCATCCCTTTAAGTGTTAACAGGTGCATCAGACAAGGTTGTGCCTCTCTGGAACGCTTTACTACTTAGCAATTGAACCATTATTAAACAAATGACGGTCTAATATAGAAGACCTACTGTTACCTCATGTTAATCTGCAACATCAGATATCAGCTTATGCTGATAATGGAATGATAAAGGTCAATGTGCAGAATGATATAAATACTCGAGTAAAAATCATTCAAGAGTTTGGAAATGTATCTGCTGCTAAAATAAATTGGAGTAAGAGATGCCTTAATTGTTGGAAAATGGGAGAAGGGGACACCGTTATTACCTGGTGGGTTAACTTGGAAAAAAGGTCTTAAATATCTAGAAGTATTTATTGGAGATGCTGTCACACAAGAAAAGAACTGGTTTGGGCTGGTTGAAAAAATAGAGGGCAGGTAAAAAAAATTTAAGTGGATTTATTCACAACTTTTAATGATGAACAATTTGGCTGCTTCAACATTGTGGCACAGATTGGTACGTGTAGACCCTCCTTCCGGTCTGCTATCCAGATTACAAGCAACGCTGGTAGACTTTTTTTGTGATCAGCTTCACTGGGTCCCTCAAAGCGTACTTTTCTTGCCTGTGGAAGAAGTAGGTCAAGGTCTGGTGCATCTGTTTAGTAGACTTGCAACTTTTCACTTGCAGTTTATCCAGAGACTGTTAACTGGGCCTGAAGATCTACTTTGGAGGAAAGTGGCTCAGAACATATTACAGTAGATCGATGGACTTGGACTTGACAGAACTCAACTCTTTTTATCATGGACTATTTAAAATGTGGGGACTTTTCAGTTTGATCAGGGTTTGTAAAACAGAGTCATTGTTTTGGTTGCTTGAGGAACCTTTGGCTGTATAAGTGTTTTGTCAACATTTTAAATAAAGGGGCATTAAACCAGAAGAAAGATACTGTTTGGTGAGGAAAATGTGGTTTAGGAGAAGAAGATAAGCCAGTGTGGAGGGTGTTCTACAAACCAGCGTTGAATAAGCAGGCTGGTGACCTGCAGTGGTGGATTCTTCAGTGGTTTTCTGTTTCAGATTGGGATCAATCTTTGCCTTGTTGAAGGGGTTATTTTTCAGATTTCAGTATTTTCATCTAATGAATGATTTGGAGTCTCTCTCTCTCTCTCTCTCACTTTCTCTCACACACACCCACACACACACACACACACACACACACAC
>MU590847.1:21193-39203 GCA_024362625.1 Silurus asotus
TTCTACCACTTCATCCAACTCACTCCAGAATGTTTCCTTCTCCTTCATCTCACAACCACTTGTTAAGCAAAAGCACTAATGACATTTATCATCACCCCATAACTTCCAGCTTCATGTTCATCACCCTAACAGAAATTCTCTTCACCTCCGCTACACTCTTACTGGACTCTTCCTTCAGAATCACCCCTACACTATTTCTCTTCCTATCCACACCATAATAGAATAGTTTAAACCCACCTCCAATGTTCCTGGCCTTACTCCCTTTTCATTCGGTCTCCTGAACACACAACATATCTACCTTTCTCCTCTCCATCATATCAGCTACCTCTCTCTAGTCATTGTACCCACATTTAAAGTATCAACCCAAACCTCCACTCTCCTACACTTCTTTTCCTGCTGTCTCTGTAGACGTCTTCCTAATCTCCCTCCCGATGATGTCAGGTGATAAGAACACCATTAGCAATGTGCAAGCCTTGAAACAAATCTGCGAAACTAAATGGAGTGGGCATGTCTCATCAGAGACCCTGTGTGGAAAGTGGAACTCTCCAACTTCTTCCCTTTGCTGAAGATGTGAACAAAATGCAGCAGTATCTTGACAGAGTAACGAGAACCAAACTAAACCTGAAAAAAGATCCAAGTAACAAGCACTGGGCGGAAGTTGCAAAAGTGACACTCAGGTGATTCTGTTCAATTGTAGAAGGGATGGAAAGGTATCCAAGCTGTCCCTTACTGCCTTTACATTGAGGCCCACCTCACTGAATCATCCAGATGTAGCGCTCGCTCTGACAGACCTTGAAAAGAAACAATAGATTACTTTCATAACCCCGGTTCTCTGAAACATTGAGTGGAGCGATCCACCTATAGGAAGGACATCTGTACCTGACTTCTGCAGAAGCATCCAATTGCACCAAGTGTGGCTTGACAGACAGGAGCGCGTGCCCAATGACAGGTAAGGCAACGTCCCTTACCCGAGTGCATAAGGCACCCTCACGCTCTCTCTTTCTTCAGTGAGCATATTCGCTTCTCGTTCAGCAAGCGGGGCAAACTTGGTGGATCTCTCCACTCGATGTTTCAGAGAACCGGAATTAAAAAAAAAGTAACCTATTGTTCTCTTTCACCATCTTGTGTTCGAGATCCACTTATGGGAGATATAGACAACTCCCCAGTTGCCCAATACACTCACGGCGAGGCTCCGTAAGCCAGAGGACAGCCAAACAGGTGGTGCACGGCACGTCACAAAGCAGTAGACACAATATACTGCTCGGGATAAAAACCCAGCCATGGAACAAAACAGGACATGTAGCAAAACACGCATGTTAGAACCCTAATGATGACCTACAAGCGGGCCGCCTGTAGGAAGGAAAAACATGTCCATAGACATGTGAATGTACCAACCTGGGTCTCAAGAAATGGGGTTCCAGTGTTCCCGGCGGGGCCCAAGAGATGAAGAGCTGGTCGTTCCTAGAAAAGAGTTTGTCCTGTCCAAGTAAACCTGTAGGGCACTCACAGGGCACAAAGCATCCAGGCCTAAGCAAACCCTATCTCCTTCGAACGAAAAATTAGAGCACGAGGAATGAACCGAGAGTGCATGCACATGACTGGCACGTCCGGCGGAAGCCAAAAACCAAGCCTGAGGGAGATTTTCCAAGAACCCAATCCGGGACTACACCTTCGAAGACCGGGATGGGGCGGCGCCGCTGTAGTGGCGTGACATGCAGATGATAGCCGCTAAATAGACCTTGATCGTCAAAAAGGTTCTGCCACAATCGATAAGGTCCCGCCAAAAAACACAGAATGTCAGAGACCGAGCACAAATATGAAACGAGTCGGTGTTACCTGCACCGCGCCTCAAACACACGCCCCGCGCACTCGTAGAGAGAACGTGTGGAAGAGGCCCTGGCATTCTGAATTGTGGCGATAACGTGCAAAGGACGCCCTAAAGCGTCCAAATACGCACTCATAGGGGCCAGCCCAGAAAGCCACCCTGTCTGGGTGAGGACGATAGATTTCTCCGACCGCTTGGGCTGCAAGGTCCGTGCGCAACGGGAGGGGCCTAAGGTTCCGCACACAAAAAGTGCTTGGCCGAACCTCTCACATAGCAGCCCCCCTATCCAAAGGTGGATCTGCCACTGTAGTAGGGTGGGTTTCCCCTCGACAGAAGGTCTGCGCCCTTGTTTAAAACGCCCAGGATGTGCGTCGCCCGTAAAAGCCATGTGCTCCATACCAGCAACATGTGAGCTAGAACGTGAAGCTTAGGGGAGGACATGCTGCCCTGACGGTAGATATGTGCTACAGCTGTCGTAATGTCACAGTGCACCAGCACATGATGCCCCTGCAGGTGAGGCAAAAAATGCTTCATAGCTTTGAACACAGTGCGGAGCTCAAAATAACTCATACGGGCTAAATGGAGTGAGTTCGGCCATACACCGTTCACTGATCTGCCCTTCTGCGTGGCTCCTCACCCCGTGAAGGAGGCATCTGTGGTTACCACTTTCCACGGTATGATCGCACCCAGAGGGGTCTCATGCACGAAAAATTCCGCATCGCACCAGTGGCTCAGCGCAGCGCGCGTATCATCGTTTCAGCGGCAAAGATTGCGCAATGGGCCTGAATGAAGGGACAAAACCACTTAATGAAAGCCCTCATTCTCAGAAGTCATAAAGGCAAACAAGGACAGCCGAAGCCATAAGACCCTGTGATTTAAAACATGTGTGAAACTGTATGCACGCTCCTTCCCCGAACCGTGCGAGACAGTTCATGAATTAATAGATGCGCTACTGTGCAAGGTGCATGTGTATCGTAACGGAATTCAACTCCAGACCCAAGAATATGACCCCTGAACGGGAGTGAAATACTCTTGCCCGCACTGACTCCGAACCGAGCGCAGCAATATGGGAGAGCACATGGGCGGTGATTTGAACCACTTCCTCTCTCGAATTGGCTATAATAAGTCCCGAAAACCCGCTGTTTAGCAGCCAAGGTCTCACCCCCGCACACAGACAGGACGTCCCCGGACTCAAAGCGAGACTGAACGGAATGACCGTGAATCTGTAACACACGCCTTGGTAGGCAAAACGAGGGAAGTTATAAGCGGAGATTAGATGCTTATGTGGAAGAAAAAGCATTGCTCAGATCGGTCGAGCAAAACCAGTCGTTCTGCTGTATCGAGTGAATGAGAGCGCCGTGTGATAACAGTCTGAAATTGTATTTCCTTAAATATTTGTTCAATACACAGAGGTCCTGAATAAGACATAGGAACTGCCTTATTTCGGGGCCAGGAAATAGCGAGAGAAAAGAGCCCTGAATACACAGATGCGGGGGCACAACCCAAATCGCTTCCTTCGAAGATGTTATTACGTCATTCAGAATGTATGCGGAGCTCTAGTCCGTATAGGACCATACCACTCCGTTGAACCGCGATGGTGTTATGGCAAACTGAAACCTGTAACCCCTCGTGACTGTGTGAATTCACCCAATCGAGGGCCGAGCCAGGCAGACAGCCTGTCACATGACTCCCGAGCGACCCCCACACAGCCCGGTGGAATGCCGAGAGCCGATCCGGTCAGATCGCTCATTATTCCGCTTCGCAGTGTGTCGATTTTGAGCTGTGGCGATATTAAAGCAGGAATACCAGCCAGAAGCCACAGCTAAAGCGGAGCTGCTTAAGGTTTTTAAATTGAAGGTAACTAAATAAACACTGCACATTTCAAGTCTTTAGTTCTAGTATTAAAAATATAAAAGTTATTTATCCCTAATGTGTATGAAGTTGTGGGATGAATTTTTGCAAGTTAACACAGTAAAAAACTTTACTAATACCAGTGTCTTTCTTGCTAAATAGCTAACGAGAGACAATTCGCCCTCGTTATACAATACATTTCTTAATCGCAATATCTTTAATGGTTTAAAAAAAAAATAAAATAAAATAAAATAAAAGCATGTCAATAGAATCATAACGTCAGGATTTGTCGAGTAGCTTGAAAGTGAACAAAACACTGTAGAGAGATTTAAACTGGTTTTGCTTGTTTTAATTAAACGTCATTTGTATTATTCCTGATTTATAAAATTGTTACGAAAATATTTAGTTAACCGTATTATTTGAGCCAGTGTTAACGTTTTTGCGCATGCGCACGATACAGATAAATAACCTATATAGAACAGTGGTGTGAAATAAGATGTACAATCATTTCTTCAGTGTAAATCAAGTGCATTGCAGTCATGCCACATTAAAAAGCATTTCACTGCCCAGTAACAACCATAAGTTTTACTCAAGGCAGAGAATCAGAGAAAATCCTAAAAGCATCATTATCTGATAAGCAGTTCATTTTTTTCTTTGCCAGAAATGTGATAAAATCTGAAAATCTATTTGTATGTAGCACAAGGTGCATTAATGTTCGTAACTGTGCCTACAAAAGGTCACGTCAAAAGGCTGTACATGTACAAGATTATGTTGCGATTAGGATTTTTGCCTGGCAAATGAACAAAAAGAATAAGAATTTGGTTGTTTATTCAAATTTGACTGCAGATAAATAAGTTTGGTTTATTATCAAACCATAACAGACTGCAAAATTAACCAAAGAAAATTGAATGCTTGGTCATTTAGTTTTTTGTAGTTGTGGTCCTGTTTAGATTTTTTTTTTTTGGTCAAGTTTTTAAAACATAACTTAAACAAATGTAAAGGATTTCTGAATAGCAACTCTGTATGGAACTAATCATAACAATAAATGAATATGCGTAGGGAGCACATGTAGTAGTTGTGTGATGCTTTGCATAAATTTGTGCTTGATGAAATACATATTTTCTTGCATCTGTGGTGGTGTTTGTAGTAGCTGAGCTGAAGCAGGAATGTGCTATCCGGGGACTGGAAATTAAGGATGAGAGAGATCTGATTGCCCGGCTGCAGGTGTACATCGATGATGGTATGTATGTGTGTGGAACTGCATCTCTTATGTTATATTTTAATTCACATTCGGGGAGGTTTATTTCTATGTGAGATGGTTGTGTTTGTTTGCAGAGTAACTCCTGTGCCTTTTTAGTTTTATCACTCCAGTTCAAACACCAACTGGCTGAATGAAAGTAGTTTCATTAACTGTGGATGAATTTTATAATGCTTATATAAGAATAAATGATTACTTCATATTGTGTGTGTAAACACGAGGTAATAATAAAGTAAATATTAGATGTTGTAGCTGTGGCCTTGTCAGCAAAGTTGATATAAAATGTGTTTGAAAGTGTTTTAATTGGTACATTATGCTGTATGTTACCTTTTTTTAGTCTGTCCATATTTAATTAAATGTATTTAATATAATTTTAAAAGTTTTAAATTATTCAAATAAGCAAAAAACATTTCTTTATTTATTTGTCCTCAAAATCACTTGTGTGTGTTCATTTTGCTGACTGTAAACATCATAATTTTGTAATTGTTTTTATTTATTTTTTAAATAAGCATTTTTAGTATTTAACTATCAAATGTTACATTTTTAGATTATGTTGTCAATGCGGATGAAGAACTAGAAGAGTTTACTGTGGTAGGTCATATAATAACTTTCTTTCAGCTTCTACCATTAGGGGTTTCCACAGCGGATCATCCGTATTCATGATCCACCTGTTCGGTTTGGCACATGTTTTTACACTGGATGCCCTAACGCAACCCTTCCTATTTATCCGGGCTTGGGACCGGCACTAAGAGTGCACTGGCTTGTGCAACCCTAATGGCTGGGGTTGGTTCCCTGACCGGGGATAGAACCAGGGCTACAGCGGTGGGAGCCCCACATCCTAACCACTCGACCACCAGGGAAGCCATATAGCAGGGGTGGCCAACCAGCCATGCGGCTCTTTGGCTGGTTTCATGCGGCTCTTACGTTCATTTCGAAGTTTGTGTGTGTTTGATTTTTAATGTGCGTGTTCGCTTTGCTTAAGTTCAATACGGTATTTTTAAGTTCTTAATAAGCTACTGGGAAACTTTGCGGTATATCACACCTTGGCATGAGGCCAATCATAAATTACAGGGATGCACCGAAAATTTCCGGAAATACCTAAATCACTGAAAGAACACGTCAGAAACACAATTGTAATGACGCAATAAAAAAGCGCAGTCAGCACACGGTTATCTGAATAAGAGCCAACAAAGCGGATAGCGATTTGCAAAACATGCAATGCTGAAATTTCAAGAGGGGGTGTATCTGCAAAGAGTTTTTCCAAGTCGGGTTTAATTTATCACCTGAAATCCAAACATTCCGATTGCCATTCTAAATATGAGAAGAGCGTGGTGCAGAAAAGTAAAGTCAATCTGAGCATGTGCACTCCATCTGTGGAGGACGTTTTTGAAAAAGCAGGAAAGTTTTCCAGTGATGGTGCCAAGGCAAAAGGCATAACACAAAAATTACGGATTTCATTGCCATTTGAATTGAATTTTCATTTCGGTGCATCCCTAAAATATTATCGTTGGTGTGGCGTTTTGACACAATTCAGGTTTCTCATGTGGCCCCTGGTAAAAATTACTTGCCCCCCCCTCATCTCACGCACATGCGCTTTTGACGAAAATACCGTATTGAACTCAAGCGAAGTGAACACGCACCAAAAAACCCCACAAAGTCTGTGTTTTCTACCCTGAAACACGTGACATCAAATCATCGATCTGTTCTGTCTGACACACATGTGAACGAATTGCTTCGAGTGGCAACAACGGAATACGAGGCAGATTTGAAGGGGATTGTTCAAGGCAAGGATGTCAAAAGTCCCACTAAGTAACATGCATAGTAAAAGAAAAACGCGATTGTAAATTATTATATTTTTGTTTGTGAACTTGGTTAAACTAAGAGTTTGTGTGTGTGAGACAGTGCAGTGTTCATTGTTGAAAGTGACTGTCCTGTGGTCTTAGAACTGTAGGAGTCAATTTCTGTCATTATGTTGGTGTGTGACATTTACAATAAATCTGGCTGAGCAGAGGTGTGTGTGTGTGTGTGTGTGTGTGTGTGTTAGATGGGTGATGTTCATGTGTGCCCATGTGTATGATGTGGCTCTTTGCGGTAACACAGTCAAAAATGTGGCTCTCGGTCTCTGACTGGTTGGCCACCCCTACCGCATACAGTAGTACCCTGACCTAATGTACCCTGCATTAATGTAAGAGTTTTCCGAGATACGAGCGTTCACTCAGTCGATTTCTTTGCTTTGTTACGCGAGCAAAAAATTGATGTACGAGCTCGAAACGCCGCTGCTAAATGCCTAAGCGAAGCTAGAAAGCGAAGACTGTAACGAAAATAAAGATAAGCAAAAACTAAATATAAGTTTAGGGATACGTAGTGTACAGTAGTGATAGTAAAAAACGAGTTATCCCTCCGCCTCCGCTTATTGGCTCTAACAGGAAACATTGGAGGTGGGTTTAAACTGTTTTATTTTGGTGTGGATGGAAAGAGAAATGGTGTAGGTGTGATTCTGAAGGAAGAGTACAGTAAGAGTGTAGTGAAGGTGAAGAGAGTTTTTGATAGGGTGTTGATCGTGAAGGTGGAAGTTGAAGGGATGATGATAAATGTCATCAGTGCCTATGCTCCACAAGTCGGCTGTGAGATGGTGGAGAAGGAAAGATTCTGGAGGGAATTAGATGAAGTGGTGGATGGTATATCCAGAAATGAACAATTGGTTATTGGGGCAGACTTAAATGGGCATGTAGGTCAAGGGAACAGAGGTGATGAGGAGGTTATGGGTAGGTATGGCCTAAAGAAGTGGAATGTGAAAGGGCAGATGGTGGTAGATTTTGCTAAAAGGATGGAAATGGCAGTGGTGAATACGTATTTTAAGAAGAAGGAGGATCAGAGGGTGACATATAAGAGAGGAGAAAGGTTCACACAGGTGCATTATGTTCTATGTAGGAGATGCAACCTGAAGGAGATTGGAGACTGTAAGGTGTTGGCAGGGGACAGTGTAGCTAGACAGCATCGGATGGTGGTCTGTAGGATGGTTTTGGAGGCGAAAAAGAAGAGGAGGATAGTGAGGACTGAAAGAAGAATGAGATGGTGGAAAGTGAAGGAGGAAGAGTGTAGTGTGAGATTCAGGGAAGAGGTCAGACAGAGGCTTGGTGGTGGTGAAGAGGTGCTGGATGATTGTGGAACTACTGCAGGAGTGATGAGGGAGGCAGCTAGAAAACTTACTTGGTGTGACATCTGGAAATAGAAAGGAAGTGAGATGTGGTGGTGAAATGAGGAAGTGCAGAAAAGCATAAGAGGAAAGAGGTTAACAAAACAGAAGTGGGATCGACAGGGTGATGAGAAAAGTAGGCAGGAGTACAAGGAGATGCGGCAGCAGGTAAAGAGGGATGTGGCAAAAGCAAATGAAAAGGCATACGAGGAGCTGTATGAGAGGTTGAACACTAGAGAAGGAGAAAAAGATTTGTCCAATTGGCCAGGCAGAGAGATCGAGCTGGGAAGGATGTGTTGCAAATTTCACACCATGAGGTTATGGGAAAGAGTAGTGGAAGCCAGGCTGAGAGAAGAGGTGACTATCTGTGAGCAGCAGTATGGTTTCATGCTGAGGAAGAGCACCACAGTTGCCTTATTTGGTTTGAGAATGTTGATGAAGTATAGAGAAGGACAGAAGGAATTGCATTGTGTATTTGTGTATTTAGAGAAAGTGTATGACAGAGTGCCGAGAGAGGAGCTGTGGTACTGTATGAGGAAGTCAGGTGTGTCAGAGAAGTATGTGAGGGTGGTGCAGGACATGTATGAGGACAGTGTGACAGCAGTGATGTGTGCAGTAGGAACGACAGACTGGTTCAAGGTAAAGGTCGGACTGCATCAAGGATCGGCCCTGAGCTTTTTTTCTGTTTGCAGTGGTGATGGACAGGTTGACGGACGAGGTCAGACAGGAGTCTCCATGATATTGTGATTTGTGGTGAGAGTAGTGAGCAGGTTAAGAAGAGCCTGGAGAGGTGGAGGTACGTGCTGGAGAGAAGGGGAATGATAGTCAGTAGGAGTAAGACAGAGTACATGTGTGTGAATGAGAGGGAGGGCAGAGGAGTGGTGCGGTTGAAGGGAGAAGAGGTGGAGAAGGTGGTGGAGTTCAGGTACCTGGGGTCAACAGTGCAAAGTAATTGAGAGTGTGTTAGGGAAGTAAAGAAAAGAGTGCAGGCAGGGTGGAGTGGGTGGAGAAGAGTGACATGAGTGATTTGTGATAGTAGGGTATCTGCAAGAATGAAAGGGAAAGTTTATAGGAATGTGGTGAGACCTGCGATGTTGTATGGATTAGAGACAGTGGCATTGAGTAAAAGGCAGGAGGTGGAGCTGGAGGTAGCAGAGCTGAAGATGTTGAGGTTTTTGTTGGGAGTGACGAGGATGGACAGGATTAGAAATGCGTTTATTAGAGGGACAGTGCATGTAGGACGTTTTGGTGACAAGGTGAGGGAGGTGAGATTGAGATGGTTTGGACAAGTGCAGAGGAGGGACATGAGGTATATTGGTAAGAGAATGCTGAGGATGAAGCCACCAGGAAGGAGGAAAAGAGAAAGACCAAGGAGGAGGTTCGTGAATGTGGTGAGGGAAGACATGCAGGTAGTTGGTGTGAAAGAGGCAGATGTAGAGGACAGGGGGGTATGGAGACGGATGATCTGCTGTGGCGACCCCTAATGGGAGCAGCCGAATGAAGAAGAAGAAGAAAAAGAAGAAACATAAAAACGGGGTGGCATTTTGAGGGATGGAACGGATTAATGCCATTTTGAGTATTTTCAATGGGGCAAATTGATTTGATGTGAGAGCAAATTGAGATACGAGCTCGACCACGGAACAAATTAAACTCGTAGGTCAAGGTACCACTGTGATAATAAAAAAAGAATAATTTTAGTCAAACTGTCTGGGTGAGCATTTTACAACTGAAGTTATCTAAGCAGGTTAACCATAACCTTTTGTATTTATGATGCAAAAATACTTTTTCTATAGGATTACTGAACTTATAAAGGGAGCACATAAAGCATATCTTGAAATGTTTATAACAAAAAAAAATCCTTCAGGAGATTTAGTAGTTTTAACTTTAGCACTCAGTTAAATTACGCACAGTCCTTGAGTAAAGCTTTGTTAAAGGAAAATCAATTTTTTTTAGGAGGCAGCAGCACCAAGAGAGTCACCTGCACCCGAGTCAGAAGCTCCAAAGGAGTCACCTGTACCCGAGGCAGAAGCTCCAAAGAAGTCACCTGTACCTGAGGCAGAATCTCCAAAGGAGTCACGTGCACCCAAGGAAGACCCGTATGTATATTTCCCTGAACAAGACCAAAGACACATCGTTTGCGATTCTCGTTATAGTTCTTTATTTATTTATGCCAATTTTGTACAATCTAGTTTTGTCCAGCAGATGGTGCTGTATCTGCATTTTCTTGAAGTGTTACAAACCCGGTTCATTTTCATGTTCTGTGCACTTATTACATGTGCATAATACATTAAATATTAATTTTATTTATGTAAGTAACATAAGTAATTTTTGATTATTCAACCTTAAAGCAGGTGAGATTTTACTGATTATTTTCTTAAAGGTGTAAATAAATTATTTTTTACTTTCTGTTACGATTTTGTATTTAACCCCATTTTAGTATCTAGTGTGTGTAATGATTATGTGTAGCATTAAGAAAAGATTAATTAAAGATTAAGATTAATTAATCCCTAGAAGCCTGAAAATAATATTATCAACAATCATAACAACAGACCCAACTGTAAGGGTTTTACTCTCTGCATGCCATTTGTGTCATAGCTGGAGATTGGGTAAGTAGTGTCTCATGAAGCTCGACCAAAAATAATCAGTGAGAACTTGACTTTGTCTCCATCTACGTCGTCCTATGGATTCATTGGCAGAGTATATTACTTGAGGTAAAGAGCTGTCTGGCCGCCCCATGAGCAGGAGATTTGGGGTAATTGTGTCTAAGCCTGCTACATTGGAGGTGACATAACCTAGAGGTTTGTTTTTGAGAATTCCCTCTATCTCGATAAGTACTGTTTGAAGGACTTCTTCTGTTACTGTTTGTGCACATACTACTGCACGGAGGGGCATTTTTAAGAAAAAAAAATCTCTCCAAAACGAGGGGGTATTAAGCGGGTTGAACTGAAATGTAATCCTGGCGAGATGCCGTTCAAGTTCCTGGCTGCAATTCTTCAAGGCATCTCCTAACTCTCTCTCTCCCCACCCGTGAAGTAAGTGCCTTGGTCAGATATCAGTTCTGAGGTGGTGCCTCTGCGTGCTATAAATCTCCTCACAGCAATGAGGTAGGAATCAGTGTCTATAGCTGTGAGAATCTCAATGTGTACACATCGGGTTGTAAGACACAAAGATTATTTTCCATCTTTTCTCCAGGCTTCTGTCTAATTTGGTTTGGAAAGGCCCAAAACAATCCATACCAGTACTGTAGAAATTTCAAGCGTGCTGGAGGATCATGAGCCTTTTCAGGGGTCTCAGGTTTAGCCTTCCACTTACGACATTACATGCAGTTATGTTTTCGAATTGCTTCACGACCTCTTAGTATCCAGACCCTCCTCCTCATTTCATTAAACACTTGTTCTGGTCCTGGGTGACAGCTTACTATCATAGTCTTGAATGAGTAATTTGGTGGCTCGATGATGAGGGTCTAGGATAATAGGGTAAACTGTTTGGAGTTCCAAGCCTTCGGCACGACGTCGGCGTCCTCTGACCCGTATAAGCTGACTGGCTTTGTCAAACTCTAGGGCTGAAGTGAGTAATCCACTTGTAGTGGATACGGGCTTACCAGAGTTTAGTTGTTCGTATTCCCGTGGAAAGCTGTCTTGTTTTATTTTATGGAAGAGGAGATGTTCTGCTGTCACATAGTTCTTAGCTGTAGGTAAACTACGTAGATTGTTTTAAATCACTTTGACAGTATTAAACTTTCTAATTCCTGTGAAATAGTATCACCTTACCAAAATCTCACTATGTTCCAGGACATTTTTTTTTATTTGATGGGTGATTGAGATATGAAAACATTTGTAAACTTCGGCTGTAGCTGCTGGTGCAGAAAGCGTGTCGGGCTTTGTAATGTCCAACCAAGTCTAGTTCTAATTGCTGCTGGACCTCCAGGGGGCCCAAGGCTTACAGGTTCAATACAAGGTGTGGATGGGTTGCTCATATCAAAAGGAGGGGTTGTACTTTACCAATGGGCTGTAAAGGAATGTCCTTTAGGTGTTGGTATCTCTACTGGAGTGTTGCAATGGGATACGAATGCTCAGCCAAACCTAAGTGTTCAGAGGTGAAGACATTCTGGATCTGGTAGCTCCGTTGGGGCTGCGATATAGACCGTACTCTAAAGGAAACTGCTGCTTCATTGAGTTTCTTGACATCTTTCGAATTGTTTTTAATATTAATAATTCCTTCTGTTCTTGCAGCCCTAGTTTTTTAACTGCAGCTGAGAGTAGCATAGACCCTTTCAGACCAATCATTGAGTACTGCATAAGAGTTCAGGGCTCTATTCTTGTGTTGTAATACAACAGGGATCACTTTCAGCAGAACATGCTTGGAACCTTCTGGCCTGTCTAGATAAAGGGTTTTGTTCATAGAACTCACTAGACAGGTACTCTCCTTTTGAGGTCGGCTATTGATCTCATGAAGGATTTGAAGATGCTTCCCACTGCACAGACGACAGGGTTTCCTCAGGGTACAATTTTTAGCTAAGTGTGATCGTCCACATTTCCAAAAATGCTTGTTGTCTTTGATCATCTGCTCTGTACCAAACGCCTGGAAAGTGGTGCACTGGCTTGGGCACGGAACTCTGATCTGTTGAGATCCCCGTGCTGACTCGGGCTGATGCGAGGGCCTCAGCATCTGAGTAGCTGCTTCTGGGGTTCGGTCAGCTCCATGCAGAACAGAAGCGAGTTTATGTTTTGCTGCTGGGCCTGGTTTGGGCCGCACCGTAGTTCCGCATCACCCTCAGAACCCAATGACTTTAGGAGACCCACGAGAGCTTGGATTTGGAGGGCAAACAGATCGAAACTGACTGCATCTCCAGGTTGGAGATCAGGGGCATCCATGACTGCTGCTATCTTAGTTAAGGTTAACCGATTAGAATAAATCTGCTATTAGGCAAGCCTCTGGACATTTGAGGTGTTCTAGAAGAACCTGATACCTGAAGAGCTCAGATGCATCATCAGGGAGAATGTTATCAAGGGCTACATTTAAATGAGCGAACTCAACAGGGTCAGGACGTGTGAAATTTGGAATTGTTGGACTATGATTTTAAGGGACACTTTTTAAGTGCCACTTGGGGTCTGCAGGGTGTAGGCCACCGAATATACGGCACTGTCTCTGGCACCACTGTTGCAGGTGGTTTATATTTGCAGGTCCGTTATTTTCAGACAATGGGACTGGAGTCTCTATGACCCGCTGTGGTCGGGGAGCTAGCAGAGCTGCCTGCATATTTACTGTTAAATTCTGCATATCCTTATGAAAGATTTTAAATTGTCGGAATTCCTCGTAAAAGGCCACTTGATCTTTATACAGTTGCCTAACTACCTTCTCCAGGTCTTGAAGCTTTGACTTCTGCCTAACACATGTGGGTGCAGCCTCGTCCTCTTGTAACAAAGGCTCCTCCTCTCCTTCAGTGCCAAAAGGCTGTTTGATCAACGGTCTATCTTGTTGTATGTAAACATCCGAATGCGGAGCGCAATGTCATCATCTGAACTTAAAGAAATGGAAAAGAAAATCAATTTTGTTTAGGAGGCAGCAGCACCAAGAGAGTCACCTGCACCCGAGTCAGAAGCTCCAAAGGAGTCACCTGCACCCGAGTCAGAAGCTCCAAAGGAGTCACCTGTACCCGAGGCAGAAGCTCCAAAGAAGTCACCTGTACCTGAGGCAGAATCTCCAAAGGAGTCACCTGCACCCAAGGAAGACCCGTATGTATATTTCCCTGAACAAGACCAAGAACACATCGTTTGCGGTTCTCGTTATAGTTCTTTATTTATTTATGCCAATTTTGTACAATCTAGTTTTGTCCAGCAGATGGTGCTGTATCTGCATTTTCTTGAAGTGTTACAAACCCGGTTCATTTTCATGTTCTGTGCACTTATTACATGTGCATAATACATTAAATATTAATTTTATTTATGTAAGTAACATAAGTAATTTTTGATTATTCAACCTTAAAGCAGGTGAGATTTTACTGATTATTTTCTTAAAGGTGTAAATAAATTATTTTTTACTTTCTGTTACGATTTTGTATTTAACCCCATTTTAGTATCTAGTGTGTGTAATGATTATGTGTAGCATTAAGAAAAGATTAATTAAAGATTAAGATTAATTAATCCCTAGAAGCCTGAAAATAATATTATCAACAATCATAACAACAGACCCAACTGTAAGGGTTTTACTCTCTGCATGCCATTTGTGTCATAGCTGGAGATTGGGTAAGTAGTGTCTCATGAAGCTCGACCAAAAATGATCAGTGAGAACTTGACTTTGTCTCCATCTACGTCGTCCTATGGATTCATTGGCAGAGTATATTACTTGAGGTAAAGAGCTGTCTGGCCGCCCCATGAGCAGGAGATTTGGGGTAATTGTGTCTAAGCCTGCTACATTGGAGGTGACATAACCTAGAGGTTTGTTTTTGAGAATTCCCTCTATCTCGATAAGTACTGTTTGAAGGACTTCTTCTGTTACTGTTTGTGCACTTACTACTGCACGGAGGGGCATTTTTAAGCAATCGGATCTTAAGTTATTTATAACAGATGGTAGCCAGGTAGGATATGCCCATCCCCCAGCCCCCGCCCCACACACAGTGTGGGTTGAACTCAATATATACAGATTTGGACCCCCCATGCCATTCTATACCACAGACTTTACTTTGAGGTGTGCCACTTGAAGCTAGCAACTGGGTTTGGATTGCACTCCATATTATGTAAAATAAACATTATTCTCCATATTATATAAGCATAACATCTTTCTTCCTAGTGATGTGAACACATTATCTAGGGGGTTACACACTGCCCTGGTGGTTTAAAGGGCTGATATAGAAAACCAATAGTTGCCTAAAACTCTGCTTTTATGAATCCCAGACAACTGGCAGACTTTGTCATTCTAAATGAGTGTATTAGGGATGTATTGATGTTAAACAGTATTTAGCAGATAAAGCATCGTGCATCACTGTGACTTGGTTGATGCAAGATTTCTCCATGCTGATGCCTCACTGTGCTCACCAGGTAGTACCTTATCGTTATTTGGCTCAGTGTATTTTCTGTGGTCATCTAAAGTAAAGCAGCAAAGATTAAGTGTGAAAAGCATTTTGAGGTATAGTACTTCACTCTGAAATATAAACCATAAAAGAGAATTCAAGAATTTTTTTTTATTTTTAAAACAGATAATTTTTCTTTAGGCTGTACTATTACAGATTAAATAAAACTGGTGTATTTCTTTAGCTTCAGTCAGGTGGAGGCATAATAACATATATATATAAAGCATATTCATTTCTAAAATAATGTATAAAATGGACCCCTCATAAACATGGACAATTAAACGTAAGCATTGAAAATTAAATATTTATAAATATTAATAATCCCCAAGTTTAGAGGTTGAGGTACTCCTGACTTTAGCACAGTCTGAATCTTATGAAACTCCTAAGAGTCATTGCATTATAATATTTTTTTTCTTTCTTGTTTTACGAAATGTTCCTATGATCTTGACATGACATAAGTTAAAGCATGGTAATCCGTGACGCTGCGTCTCTAGAACATGCTCTTATGCCGCATACACGGAAACATGCAAGTACTGATCACGAGGAAACAATGTTTCTCAAGATAACTGGAAAGAAAAATATATTATAATGCATGGCCTCTTAAGACTTGCGCAATACTGATTACTTTCTAAGTAATGATTTACATCCTCTGTGGTCCTCAGGTCAAGAAAATGAGGAAAAGAGCGGAGCGATTCGGCATGATCGTCTCTCCTGTGTACAAGAAGGTATACCATAGTTTACCATATTTATGACATATGAAGTTATAAAACTGTAAATATTTAAAATTGAATTCTGGATGAAACACCTTTCAGGGAATTATCAAGACCTGATGGCTCAGTTAGGGCAGCCAACCTAGTAATGTTTAACACATGTCACTGAACACTAGGTGGAACTGATGCCTTGCTTTTTTATTTTACCCGTAATTTCCGGACTATAAAGCTCACCCTTATATAAGCGCACCCACTGAATTTTACAAATATTTCTATTTTTAACATAAATAAGCCACAGTCTTACACTGTCTACACTGAAACTAATGAACTTTACACAGGCTTTACCAAAAGAGAGTTTCTGGAACACAGTGTAACGGGTGAAATATGTTGTGGCTTCTTTAAAAGCAGAGCGGCATTTTGGGAATAGCACATCACTGCATTCTTCCGGTATTACTGCATGTGTGTGCGTGTGCGTGTGAGACTTGAGAATTGTGTGCTTATTATTTTCTGATGCTCATTTCTAAGTTTCTTCGACTAACCCATAACGCCAGTGAAAGTTTTTCTCCCGAAGCCGTGCAGCTCAGAACACTGGTGAGGTGCGTTTTTTGTTTCCTTTCGGAAATTTTATTGGTCTAATGTTATGTCGCTCAGTTTTTTGGCTTGAAGTTTTTGAAACCGGGAAAAACCTATGAAAAATCCATAAATAAGCCGCTTCGTTGTTTAAGCCGGTTTAAAACGTGGGAAAAAGTATAGTATAGTATAGTCCGAAAAATACGGTTATTTTATTTTTTTATTCATGTCCACAATCATCACTTTGACACCACCTCTCAGTAGACAGTTATAGGCAGACAAACATCAGACCAGAGAAAAAGTGCATGAAACAGTTGTTTGTAGAAGAAAAAAAAACATCCACTTATTCATTTAGACAGAACATAGGTACTTGTTTTACAGCAAGATCTATGAGCTCTCTTCTCCTAACAAAGAGCTAGCTTTTATTGTGGTCAAATAGTGAAATGTGTGCCATACATGAGTCAAATACTGTCAGAGTAGTTTATTTTAGCTTGCTAGCACTTGTTACTGTTGAAAATTCTAATGGTCATTACAAGTCATATGGTCAATCAAGTTAATCCTTATATTAATGTAAGGATTTAATCATTACACTGTGTGCACAATTATTAGGCAAGTTGTATTTTTGAGGATTCATTTTGTTATTGTACAGTGTCAGTGTAATAAATAAGGGTATGAGGTTATACAGAAGGTGTAGTAATATTTACATATAACTGAAAAAGGGTGTATATATAGTGTTGTTTTAATATAAGTATGATAACCTGTATTATGCAACTAAATAAAAAACAAAGATTTTCCCATCTCACTTGTTTATTTTCACTTGTGAAAGTGAGAATAATAAACTCAAAATTTACAAATAAACATTTCAAAAAAGAACACCTCAGTGACCAATATAGCCACCCCTCTTTTCGATAACAGTCAAAAGCCTTTCATTTACGGAGTCAGTCAGTTTCTTGATCTGGTCATAATCAACTTTTTGTGCAGCTGCAATCAGGCCTCCCAGACACTGTTCAGAGAGGTGTACTGTTTACCTTCACTGTACATTTTCTGCTTAAAAAGGGCTCAGATGTTCTCAATAGGGTTTAAGTCAGGTGAAGAAGGGGACCATTTCATTAATTTTTTTGTCTTTAAGGTCTTTAATGGCCCACCACGCAGTGGAGTACTTTGATTTTTATGCAAGACAACGCTCCATCACATGCATCAAAGTCTTGTTTAAAGATGCAGACTTTTTCCTGTACCACTGCTTGAAGAAAGTTTCTTCAAAAAATTGGCAGTAGGTCTAAGAGTTGATTTTGAGTCCATTTCCAACCTGAAAAGTGCCCATACCAGTACCCCAGCTCCACCTTGCTGGCTTCTGGAGTCGAAGTGGAGCTCTGTGTCTGTTACTAATCCAACCATCTGGTTCGTCAAGAGTTACTCTCATCTAATCAGTCCACAAAACCTTCAAATAATCTGTCTTCAGATATTTCTTGGCCCATTCTAGATGTTTCAACTTGTCTTGTTCAGAGGTGGTCAGGTTTCAGCCTTTCTTACC